>JAVJIF010023069.1:0-60857 GCA_038442645.1 Agave tequilana | reverse complement strand
ATCGGTATTTAATTTGGTATCAAAATATACTTCATATTGTACCATTTATTTGATATCAAAATTTATAATATACTTCAATTAATATCAATGTCTCAATTTTAATTGGGTTTTCGGTTTCAATTGGTATCAAAAATGTTTACCTTTTATTTGGTATCAAAATTTACCATATATTTCAATTGGTATAAAATATTTTCTTTCATTGGTATCAAAATTATACAAATGTTCAATTTTATTTGGTATCAAATTTCCAATTTCAAAAGGTATCAAAATTTGTTTAAGTATTATCAAAATTTGTGTTAAAAATGTTTTGATATGTATTGTCTATATGCAAGGGGAGCTTAACGTCTCTTTTATATATACATTTATGTTGAGTGTATCTTATATTGAGGAGCTTGACATCTCTTCTTTATGTGATACACGTATGTAAGGGGAACTTCACATCTCCACTTATGCATTGTATATTATGCTTTATGTGAGTTAGGGCTTTGTCATCCCTTCTTCATGTATGCATGTATGCAGGGGAGCTAACTTCATGTCTCTCTCTTCATGAAAGTATTCGCATATATATCCTTTTTATTATTATTTATTTACCCCTTTGGGCGTGTTTAGATGTAAGGAATCGGAGTGAAGTGAGGAAGTGGGGAAATATAATGCTCATTTCCCCCTATCTATCCAAACACCGGAAAAGGAAAATAAGAAAACCCCTTTTTCCCTTTTTCATCTCTCTTTTACACAACCATTTTCTCACTTCCAGAGTGGTACAGTTATTTTGTGGTCATGTAAATCTTTTAATAAGTTATAGCATAAAACAGTTAATTTTTTGGTCATGTAAATCTCACTTGCATTCTAATTACAATCTATTTTTTATTTTTCTTATTAATTTTTTATTTTAATATTATTTTGCGGTCAACTTTGTGGTCAACTTTTCCATTTCCACTTTTCATTACCATCCAAACACCGGAAACGACAAAACATTTTTCCAAACCACACTTCCCAACAACCATCCAAACACCAGAAAATTTACTACTCATTTCCCTTTTTCCTAAAGAAAATAAATCTTACTTCCTACTTCCTCACTTCACACCAATTCCTTAAATCCAAACAGACTCTTTGTTGATGATTGACAAAAAGGGAGAGAAAGATTGAGTTTATATAGCATATTTGAGTGTTTGCATATATTGAGTTTATACATCTTGTGTTTTACAAATGGGGAGAATTGTTTTTGAAAGTTTAAACAAAAAGGGGAGAAAGTTTTTGGGAAAAGAATTTTTGAATGTTTACTGTTTCTCTCACCTTGTTGATGCATATATATTTGTTTAGTTTCGTGTACTTCATTGAATATCTTATTGTTTATTGTTATGTATGAGTTAAGGGGGAGCTTCTATGAAGCTTAACTTTAATCCATGCATATATAACTCCATGAGTTTTTGTCATCATCAAAAGGATGAGATTGTTGGCCCAAAGGCCCATCACTCTAGTTTTAATGATGATTAACTCATGTATAGTACTAACGATCTTGTGTTTAATTAGTCTCAGATATGTGATCAAGATCTTAATAGGTGTTTAGCTTCAACAAAGGATTTCAAGTCAAGTTTTGGAGCTAGCACGTGTTGATTCAAGAGCTTGTGCATTAAGACTACATCAAGTACTCAAGAGTAGTCTAGCTCATTGGATCATGGTTTGGATCAAGTGAAGAAGATGAGAAGATTTTCAAGAGAAGACTTTTGTCTATATTTGTTTTTAGAAAGATTTGTTTTTAATAAAAATGTAAAGGATAGATTAGTTGGTGGATTGCTCAAGTTCATATACACTCACATGAGTTTTCATAAAAGAGTTAAAGAGTTTTCATTTTAGAAATACCGTTTTGGTTTTTGGAATTCAAAATATGCATGTGTTTTTACCAAAACCATTTTAGTGTTTATTTGTCAAAAACATAGATATTTCATCATATATATAGCGAATCATATCCATACACACACTAAGCCTTAAAAGTATTTAGAATATCTTGTTTTTATATTTGAAAGAATCTTGAAAAATCGGTTTTCAATTTGGAAAAATACAGTTTTTGTTTTAAAAGCCAAAATTTTCATAACACAAAATAATTCAAAATGTTTGTAACATGTTTTGATTTTACTCAAACATGTTTGTATATCAAAGTATAATATTGAACTAATTTTTGTAGATTTTTTGTGGATTTATGGATTTTATTGAAGAAAAAATAACACTTTTAATTCCCAAAAAAAACTGTTTTTGGCTTCTGCTGGTCGACCGCACGGTCGACCGAGCCAGAGTCAGACGTGCACAAACGTGCACGGCCAGGGCCGGTCGACCGTACCGTCGATCGCCAGAGACTGTCTGCTCTCTGAAAATGGCCCGGTCGACCGCTATGCCATGCCCATAAGGCGGTCAACCGGCCGGTCGACCGACCTTCCCAACGGTCAAAAATCGACCATTGCGGTCGACTGGGCGGTCGACCGACAGCAGCATCAGCTGTTGATTTGGACCCCAACGGCTAGTTTTTGTTAGCCTATAAATTAGGGCTTCCTTGGCTGTTTTCTACAAGATTTCAAGAGAGTTTTTGGGCTAGTTTTTCCTACCTATATCAGTGGTTTTATCCATATTTTTAGAGCAAATATTTCCAAATCAAAAGGAGAGTTTATCAAGAGTTTTCAAAAGTGATTTCTTGTGTTTTCCACCACAAATTCAATCTTAGTTTTTCTCACGCACACTTGAGCTTTCCATTGCTAAATCCATCCTATACGAGAGTTGTTGTGAGAGTGGTTTTAGGTGATCAAAGTGTTTAGATCACCAAGTGTTTCATTCTCGTACTTTGAGGAGGCGGACTTGCGGGTTCGCATTGTTTCGGGTTCTAGTGAGAACTCGGTGTAGAGGTGCGACCTCGGTAAGCTTGCGTGCTTGCGTGTGTTTGTTCTTGTGGGAACAAGAGAGGGACTAGAGAGTCCAAAGGAGTTATAGTGTGAACTCACTTGTAGGCGTTGCGGCACCGAGTGATCCGGTGGGATCGTTTTTAGTGGAAATCCTTTATAGTATTGAAGGCGGGACGTAGAGCAAGGGTGCTCGAACCTCCAAACAAATCTCCTGTGTTTGCGATTGCTCTCTCTATCTCTCACTTGTGTTTATATCTTGCATGCACTTATTGTCATATTCATTACTTGCTTGATATATTCTTGTGCTTATATTGTTATATGCGTGGGATTGTTTGCTCGCATTTGTATTCAACCAAAAGAGTCAAAGCGGCACCTCAACTCTTATTTAGAGGAATCTTGAGGAGATAGTCCAGAGCCATTCACGGGAAATTCGGCTACACTCTTAAGTTATATATTGTGTGTTTAGCTTAAGAATTTTAGTTTGCATAAATTTGTATTAATTCCGTATAAATTCACCATTAGATTAGCTAGTCACCTATTCACCCCCCTCTAGGTGATTTCAATGGCGACGATGATGGTGATGGCAGTGATGAGGACGGCAGTCCTGATGATGGTGGTGATGGCGGTTATAGAGGTGATAGCAGTAATGATGAAGAGACTCATGGTGTTGGTGGAAGCCAACGAGGTGGTGCTATAACGTGGGATTTAGAATATTATGCCACATAAGATACATATCATGGAGGCCGGGTGGAGATTTCGCAACAGCATATGCATTTGGATCGATTGGTCGATTTCAGTTCTAGCGATGATTATTCGAGTGGACATGATAACTACTCACATGATCATCATAGTCTTGAAGGCCATTTACAGGGGTTAGATTTGACATTTGGCCAATATTCTGGCACTGATTATTTTAGTATTGATGAATATTCTACTAGCAGCACTGAATATCGAGGTTTTGGGTATTATCACTATAGAGCTGATATTGCACAACCCCTCCCGCCATATTACTCTGTAGTGGATCCTCTGGCCAATCATCTCAGCCTACAGGATCTCACCCCAAACATATTATTATCCTTATGAAAACTATATATCTGGTTTCTATACTTATCGCGGGGATGATGGTAATGATGATTTTGTGCCTCCTTGTAATTCAATGTAAAATGACTATATTAGCAGGTACTTATGAATTATTTTGTGCAATTTACTATATTATGCATGTATTTTTGATATCTTTCTACCGACGACGCTTGTATTTATATCTTCACGTTATGTTTTGAGTGCTAGGTGATATGTTTTGAATATGTGATACATGAATTTTGATGTCTACATTTTTTTTATAATTTGTTATGATTTTTTATAATTTTTTTGGCGTTCTATGTAGCGTTTTACGCGTATCATCCGAGTTTGATCCGAGTCGCCGAGACCGATCCGTTTCGGTGCCGGCCGAGTCGGCGGCCGAAACTGAGACTTTGAACCATGACCGCAACACCCTGTGAGATCGATAATCTCGAACACACAAGATGAGCAAATAATAAACAAGAAGACATAAGATTCATAATTCGGCCATCTAAACTCGACCCACATCCACGGGGCATAGATATGAAACCACTACGAGAAAAGAACAAGTACAAGAGTACAAGATAATCAAGTTTCTTTCTCACCACACCCTCCCTGTCATGTCATCATTTCACTAAGTGATCATAGCCCCAAAAAAAGCCTATTGGGTATAAAACCCACCTGAATGCTAAACTGGATATGAGATATAATCCTAACAATTTCTCCATTGACTCGAATCCGGTGAACCACACAACTTAAAGATACTTTATTGTTCTCATCATCCACTTCACAGACAATCATGCCTTGAAGTAGCACACTTCCAAGCTATAAAGCTGCAAATCCTACATGCACCAATCATGCCACTCCATGTTTGTATTCCTATATCTTTCAAACTTCGACTGTAGATACCCCTTTGCATCACTGCCACCACCTACCAATTCCTGCTTTGTGACGATTTCCCAACACTAAGCTTACTGTCAGTTTTAAGGATAAACCACTATCAAATTTGCCATTGTCTTACACACCTTACACAAACATTATTGTCGCCATGGTCTTCCATCGATCACTGGTTATAGTCCACCTTTCCATCGATATCTTCTCCCCTCACACTAACCGTTTTCACATAATCGCAATGTCTTATCAGGCTTCTCACCAACACACCGCATAATCTTTCTTTCATCAATCATCAGCTGTAGATCCGCCACTGTATTGATGTTTGCCAGATTCGTCTTGATATTGATGATCTCAACTGATGTCAGATCCACTAATGCCCGATGATCCTCTGTATCACGACTAAATCATCACAACTATGACTTGTACTCGTCCTCATGATCACCATCAATTCCTTGTCGATCCATACGAAACCCGCTACAAACATTAAACTCTCCTCAATCCGCATCACCATTACCTCCAGAACACCGAAAAACATATGTTTTAAAAAACTAATGCTCGCCAGCCACCAAATTTGGTGTTTGCTTTCCACTCATGCAGTAGATCCACCAAATACCCCCTCTTGTCACATGAAGGCAACACCACATGACAGAGATTTCTTTGTCTTTGATGTTCCGTGTTCTGGATGTACACGGGATCCGCAAGAACCATGCATTCCTTTCTCTTCCAGCGAGCTCCACCACAGGGTTTTGATGAACCCATACCTGCAAGCCTCTGCTGCCACTTACTGCGAGCACCTCTTGCTTGCTTCCATGTGCTGCCGCAAGCTGCCTTGCACGGCCGCCGTGAGCTCGCCTCGCCACTCGCCATTGACATCCATCCGATCATTGCCTTTCGACTACTGCTTGCCTTGCACACAAATGAGATTTGATCATCCGTGAACCTCGACAACTCCACCTTGATCGATGTACTCCGGTAGTCATCGACCTATCCCTCGCAACTGATTTGAAGTCTTTTTTCTTCTTTTTTGCCTTGATGCCTCCGTCGATCACTATTGATTCGATATCTCCTCCTCTATCTTGAGCACTCGGACACGGATTCATCGTCATAACTCTGATACCACTTGTTAGAGATTGTGAACCCCACCGACGCCTCAACACGGCGTAAGATCGACAGCCTTATGCACACAAGTTGAGAAATAATAAATAAGAAAACACACAAGATTTACGCGGTTTCGGCCGTCCAACCTCAGCCTACATCCATGAGGTATAGATATGAAATCTATTATAAAAAAGAACAATTACAAGAGTATAAGAGAACTAAATTTCTCTCCCCCCTCACCCTCTCTCTCATCTCATCATTTCACATCTCCCCAAAAAATCACCTCTCATCTAATCTATAACTTAGTGGTAGCCCACACCACTAACTATTTCCGGCCCAAAAAGGCCTATTAGGCACAAAGCCGACCTGGATGCTAAACTAGATATGAGACACAATCCCAACACTTATCCCATTAATGGAAAATGTCATATTGAAGAAAGTATTTCACTCTTTTAAAACGAGAAAGAAGAAAGAAATCAACAAACATAATCTGAGACTAACCCCATCATTTTAGTTTAAGGTCGTGGTAACTTTTTCTGCAATCAGTCAAATATGTAAGATTGTCTCTCACTGATTTTCGTTGACAAGTTGAGAAGCACTTAACTCTACACAAACATGTAGCTTCATCTTTGTGTTGTGACGAAATTGATATTCTCTGATACCAATTGTTGCGTGCATAACCCGGGATACCATACTATGATACCAATAGTTGAGAGATACGAGATCTCTACCGACGAGCTCAAGCACACCATGAGATCGATTACCTCGAGCACACAAGATGAATATTAAAAGATATAAGAAGAAGAACACACAATTTAACGTGGTTTGGCCTAAACTTGGCCTACGTCCACGGGGAGAACTTAAGATAGCTTTATTAATAAACTTGATATAAAGAGATCTAACCTTCCTCTTGATGACATAGAGTATTCACCTTTCCCTTGAATTTATGCCTAGATTACAAGAGTATACCTTCTCTCTATGCACTTTCACCTTGCTCCTCTCTTTCTTGGCTTTTGAGGGCCTTAAATTGTTGTTCACCACAACTTTCTTTTACTCCAATTTACAATGTTGGGTTACAACCTTTATTTATAAGATTTTACAATGCAAATCCTGTTTGGACTATGAGATAATCTTGGCCATTGGGTGCTTGAAGAATCTTAATCAATCCTATTAGGAGTTAATCTCCTTGATCTAAAAGGATTCTAGACCCTTTAATTTTTAGAAACAAATCTTCATTGAATAAGAATCGAATCCTATTCATACTCCTCCTAAAAAAGGAAACTCACAATCGCCTGAAAAGAAAACTGCTTCACCTTGATTTGCTTCTTCTGCTTCAAGTCACCGTCTTCTTTAACTCAATTGAATTTTTTTGGACCATCATCTCCCCTTGAAAAACAAGACAATCCTAACAATCTCCACCTTGACTTACTTTTCAAGCCTTGAGCAAACAACTTGAGATTTTGGATTACTACCTTAATTTTTTTCTTGGTTGTAACAATGTCGTGAAACCTTTAACCTTGCCCCCTCTCCTTGGGACCTTTGGCAGATTCACCATTATGCCTTGGGTCATCTCGAACCTTATCTGAATGCACATTTTTGTAGTCTTCTTGTAACTCTTAGACTCGTTGCAGTTTTTCTTGAACCTCCACCTTGAAGTGAGCTCCTTTCAAGCTTTTCATTAAAACTCTCTTACTTTCGTTTCCTTAGTTTGCATTGCATCACCGCCGCCACTAGTAAATTCTGCATTGTGATGCCTTCCCGGCCATGGGCCCCTGCGGGTCTTGAGGCAATACGCCTCTAATTCTGCCATGATCTTACCAACTTTACACGAACATTGTCAAGGACTTGTCGTGCCATGGTCTTCCACCGATCACTTGGTGATGGTCCACCTTCTATCGATGTTTTAATTTTGAGACTTACCATCTTCACATAACTGCCATGGTCTTATCGGGCCTTCTCGCCACACATTGCCATAGTCTTCCTGCCATCAATCAGGGCTACCATCCACCACTGTATTGAAGTATGCCAGATCAATTGTCCTGCTATTGATGATCTTCAAACTTGATAGATCCACCAATACCTGCAATTATCTCACCGTATCACGACTAGTCTGTCGTAACTTTGATTGTGATCTTTGTCGATTCCTTTGCCGAACTGTACATAACCTACACCAACCTTGAAATCTACTCGATCTGCACCCACCATTGCATTTAGAATACTGAAAAACATACGGTTTGATACCTAAATCATCTGAATTCGACTATGATTGCACGTCTACCTTCTGATCAATCTCGTCCATTGGTCGTCTTCGTCACTCTCCGCTGTTTTTTCCTATGACCTGCTGCCGCAGCGAGCCTCTATGCGATGCCTTGTGTGATGCCTCCGTGAGCTCGTCGAGCTAGTCTTGTCGTCTGCCATGGGCAACGATCCGATCATCATCTTCGCGTCTACCGTGTTTAGATTTGAGCATCATTGAGCCTTGACGACTTCACCTTGATCAATATATTCGAAAAGTCATCGATCTTTACCTTAGAATAAATCTAAACTTTCTTGTTGTCTTCTTCATCTTGATGCCTTCGCCGAACTCCATCGACTTGACATCCTCTTCATCTAGAGCATTCGAGTCTTGAACGAACACCATCAACTCCGATACCATTTGTTCTGACGAAATTGATATGCTCTGATACCAATTGTTGCGTGCATAATCTGAGATACCATACTCACTATGATATCAGTAGTTGGGAGATACGAGATCTCCATTGACGACTTCAAGCACGCTATGGGATCGATTACCTCGAGAACACAAGATGAATATTAAAAGATATAAGAAGAACACACAATTTAACGTGGTTCGGCCCAAACTTGGCCTAAGTCCACGGGGAGAAAATTTGAGAGAGCTTTATTAATAAACTTGATATAAAGAGATTAACCTTCCTCTTGATAACACAAAAATATTCACCTTCTCCTTAAATCTGCCTAAATTACAAGAGTATACCTTCTCTCTATGCACCTTCACCTTGCCTCTCTTTCTTAGCTTTTTAGGGCCTTCTTGACTTTTTAGGGCCTTACATTGTTGTTCACCACAACTTTCTTTTGCTCCTTTGCTCCAATTAATGCTAGGTTACAACCTTTATTTATAAGATTTTACAATGCAAATCCTATTTGGACTATGAGATGAGCTTGGTCATTGGATGCTTGAAGAATCTTCATCAATCTTATAGGAGTTGATCTCCTTGATCCAGAAGGATTCTAGACCCTTTGATCTTTAGAAACAAATCTTCATTGAATAGGAATTGAATCATATTCATACTCCTCCTGAAAAAGAAACTCGCGATCCCCTGAAAAGGAAACTACTTCACCTTGATTTGCTTCTTCTGCTTCAAGTTATCGTCTTCTCCAGCTCAATTGAATTTTCTTGGACCATCATCTTCTCCTAAAAAACAAGGCAAAATCCTAACACTTTGTTACATTGGGTGAAGAGGGTTGATAATAAAAAAAGAAATGAAAGGGAGTTCCGTGATTAACAAGATCAAATCCAAACATGCTAGTCTTGCAGAGTGTTAAACAAAATTTTATGTCACGGATAGGAACACTAGGAAATGGGACATTTTCCAATCATCAACTAATCCTTTCACAAATTAAAGATTAGCTCGCCAGTCAGCACAACTTCGAGAACGAAGGCTCCACACAAAGATTGGGCATGCTTTTACAATAAGCAAACAACCCAATATTAAACATCCATGGACATACACTTCTATGAAAAAGAGCAAACCAGATAGATACTTGATGTCAAGGACGATCCTTTGGGGAAAAAAAAAAGAACCAAACAACTAGAACTAGCAAGAAGATATCATTGTCATCGAGGTGTTCCCTGGTGAGCAGAAAATTATCATCGTTGTCATCCATAAAAGAATTGATCATGTTGAAATTATCATCGTTGTCATCCATAAAAGAATTGATCATGTTTGTATGACAAATGTCTAACCCAACATAACCCTCTATTAGATGGGCCAACTGCCAAGCTAACAAGTGATGATATAGCCATACAATCTTGAAGACTAGCAGGTAGGTAGGTAAACCACGTTTTTGATCATGCATTCAAGCTCATGATTCATTTCCACCGCATTCATGTTTGAGCCATAACATTAGACAAAAGGTTCGTCAATTAATGCTACAAAAGACTCTTTCAGTGATTACAGTCCAAGTTACAGAAGATTAATTATTAAGCAAAATGACACTGAAATAGATCTTTCATTTTCACTACTTTATGGAGCAATAATATATACTCTCAAACTATTGTTTCTTCATATTAAGGAATTATCCACTGCATCTTGAATTCAAATATGAATGCATTTATAAGACAGCTGAAGAATAAGGTAATAACATATTCATCTTGCGATCATGCTTAGCATGCCAAATAGTACTCTGTTCAAAAATAATTAGATAATTAAAATGTAGAACACATGCATCAAGGAAGCAACCCAACACGATGATACGAGATGCATGATTCCCCACCATAAATGTTTCATTCAAGATTGAAAAGAGAGAACATAAGAAGGAAAAAATTTGGCGCACACACATGCCTGAGAGAGAGAGAGAGAGAGAGAGAGAGAGAGAGAGAGAGGAGAGAGAGAGTACCAGGAATTTTCATATAATTGTCGCACACCAATTTGCGAGAAGAATAAGTAATGCCCGACCCACAGGCTCATCACCATGCACATTTCCAATGAACTACAAAGCATGGCAGATATATCTTTAGTTCTCTTTCATCACATTTGTTAAAAAAGGAAATAATTGCTGATACTAAATTAATCTGAGTACATGCATGCTTCATTATAGATAGTAACATTATGGAATAACAAAGATTAAAAACAAATGAAAAGGAATTTGAATTTCAAATTATAAACATACAAACTACTCTCCTCACTCACCTAGTAAAAAAAGGATAATTTCACATCATGAAAAATATTGCGTGCGTGCCTCGCTTTCATGTGCAATCAGTTTGGAAGCATAGAGAATATCAATTTGACTTAAATATTCTCAAAGTTGGATGAACCATATAGTTTGCCAAAAGGCTAAAGTTGGAAAAACTATGTACAACTTCCACCAGAATCTCACATAACTACACCCACTTAATTTACTGTAATATGCCAACCGCGCATTGCTCAAGCGGCATTACACTTTATTCCCTTGTGGAAGATTGTGGGTTCGAATCTCCCCAATTGCAACGGGTGAGGGGATTTTTCAAACTAAATTTGCAGGTACACTGAGAGACATATAACACAATGGTTCAACTTCACGACGTTCAAACGCCACTAGGCTTGACCGGCAGTTCGTGGAGGCTCACGGTGTACAAAGTGTTCTAGCAATTTTGTGGAGGCTATTTTTGTGATTCATAGGTGTGCACCAGGCATTTCATTCTCCATCATGGGAGTTTTTTTTCCCCCGCTACGACGAGGATTCCTTTCCCCATTGGGACTATGATGTAAGTCTACAGGCTTTTCTTAAAAAAAAAAAATTATAATATGCTTCCTCTAACTTTAACCAACACTTGAGTTTATTTTTTTAATAAGTTTCCATGTCATTATAGCCAGAAACTCCAATATTTTGACTTGTTGGGAACCCATTCAAACATGGTTGCATCCTGAAGTTTGCTTCCAAGTGAAATCTCTTTTGAAAGATGGAAATTTTTTAACGTGGTTATTGGTTAGTTGTGGAGTGGCCCCAACTCATATCCATAATTTTTCGCCAAGTATAATGATAATGATGAATAGTAGAATACAAAACTAAGCCTCAGATTCCTTTGGTGAATTCTCTCTTATCCACTCTTTGTGTGATTCCTTAAAGATGTCAACCTGAAATCTTGGTATCAGTATCAGTATCGGCTCTAGAATTTTGGCATCATGATCGGCAATATCGTTTGTTTATCAATTATTTTGTCTCGTAATATTGGCAATTTCAGGTACCATTTCAGTCATATCGGATCATAACGGCACTATCGGCATCGGGACAAAACATTGGTATTAGGTGATAGTTCAAACTTTAAACCTTGGTTAGATATTATGAGTTATCATTTGCTTCTTCCTCTTTGTGCGTGATTCCTTAGAGATTCTAAGCTTACACTAATTTTGTAAATAGAGCTACTTGTAATGTAGCTTTATTTATTTTTAAAAAACCACCAAACAATTAAAAAAGGGAAAGAAGGAAAAGACTAACCTTGAATGAGGGTTCAGCTTCGTTTCTCCCAGGTTTGTCAGAAATTTCAATCACCAGCTAAAGACCATAAACAAGAAAATTCAGCACTTATCTACTTTCGAATAACAGTAATTGCTATTTACAATGCAACATTAAAGTTCTTACAACGGTAATCCTTTCACACTCTTCCCAATGCTGTAGCAGATTTCAACAATCCCTCAAAGAGAGAAATAAGCAAATTAATTATTAATTTCAGGTTTCCATTTTGAAGCTCAGTGAAAAGAAATGAAATGTGTACCTATAAACCCGGGAGATATTGGCGCATCTCTGCCCAAACTCTCTTATCGCCTTCTCGAGCTCCGAGTTGCTCATGTATCCATGAGCAAGAGCTTCCCTGCAATCAAATTCAAATTCAAATTCAAATTCAAGGGTAAAAAGGTAATATATCAGCGCGATTCGATCCTGATACATACAAGAGTTGTTGATGGCGATCCTCGAGCAGGCGACGAGCGATCAGCTCACTGCTTCGATCGAGAAAACCTTCTGAAACAATCGAGGAAAAAAAAAATCAAAAAAATGACAGAGGCGGTGCGAGATCGGAGATTGATTGTTTCGCGCGAGTACCTGATCGGTTCGAGATCCGGTCACCGCCTCTCGCGATCGAAGCGGTGAGGTTTGAGGAGAGGACGAGGAGAGAGAGGAGGAGAGAGAGGGAGGAGAGCTCCATGGCTGAGGCTAGAGAGAGGAATCAGATCACCTCCATCTCTCTCTCTCTCTCTCTCTCTCTCTCTCTCTCTGCGTTTTGAGGTAATTTTTTTGGGGAACTAAATAACTAATCCAGTTCGTCTCAGTTCACAGCGGCATATAATTTGTTCAAGATTGACTGCGGTAACGATGAACAATGGTAATTGGATCATTGGTCCCCCCCCGAGCGGGACTTGAATCTACAATTCCTCACAACTCTTTTCTACCATATTGGGCTGTTTGGATTCAAGGAATTGGGGGGAGTGAAAAAGTGAGAAGTGACTTTTTTTTCATTTTCGCTTTTAATCTAAATACCGAAAAAGAAAATAAAAAAGTTCTTTTTCTTTCCTATTTTCTCTTTTACACAAGTATTTCCTCACTTTTAGAGTCATAAAGTTAATTTTGTGCTCATGTAAATCTCATTTGTAATAAGTTGTAACATAAAACAGTTAATTTTTTGCTCATGTAAATCCCACTTGCATTCTAATTACAGTACAATTTTTATTTTTCTTAATTAATTTTATTTTAATATTATTTTGCGGCCATCTTTGTAGTTAACTTTTCCACTTCTACTTCCACATTACCATCAAAACACCGAAAAAGACATAACATTTTCCAAACCACACTTCCCAGCAACATCCAAACACCGAAAAACTTACTAACCAATTCCCAAGTTTCAAAGGGAACTATTATCACTTCTTCACTTTCTCACTTCCACCCTTAACCAAGCAGGTAGCAGGGCACCAGATCTCACGAGCACAATGCTTTGGTTGGATGGTTATGCCCTTTTTTTTTTCCACTCTTAATGTTTATGCTTGTAATGATACATTTGAAATATACAGGTATACCGCATACTGGTCATAGGTCCAAGTCCTACTACGATAATGTTTCAAAAAAAGTTTTACTAGTATGAGAGATACACCGATAGGAGTATACAATAATATATCAACGTTGATCAATGATCCTTAAATCTGAAGCCAACTAATGGTTGTATGTTAAAGGTAATATCGGCTGATATACTAGTTATTTTATATATATTAATATTTTTTTACTAATTTATTAAATAAGTGTTCTAAAGTCATTTATAATTTTTATTATTTTTTTAGTAGTATACCAATCATAACACACAATTTACTAATCCAGCACTGTTGCCAGTCTTGGACCAATATATTGCATTATACTTGTATTTCTACGCTACTCAAACGTAGGAATTGTATTTCATGAATTTCATGTATATCCAATGATTTGAATCTTAATAAGTTTCAATGTTATTTCTTAGTAAAAGAGTGAGAATTGCAATTCGTTATTGTTAATTTCATGAATTAGTTAAAACGATGGAAGCCCATTGATTTAGCCCATTAAGCCTAGATATTATTCTAAATATTTGAATAATTAGTTTACTAACAGAAATATTTGAAATAATCTATAATGGTACATTTAATCATGTTTCTTAGTTACTATTGTATAATTTTGATGCATAGAACTTTAAAAAACAATGCATTAATTCTCCAGGGACCATCTATTTTAGGAAACAATTCCGACCAAGACAAAATCAGTCAAATTGTGATCTAAGCCAACTATGGCCCCTTTGTCTTTTATTTTGGACCAAGCTGTGGATAAGAGGCTGGGCTTTTCTAGTGGATTGTCTTCGCAGGCCTTTACTTAAAAAGCCTAGTGATATGTATGGTAAAATTGAATTTTCTGAAAAAATTAAGCAAATAACTTTTTATTATGAAATTGGAGGAAAGAGAAACAATCAAGTAACAAGTTTGCAGGAATGTAAGTGTAAAAAGAAATATTTCTTTCTTGCATTTTATTCGTTCATCTAGACACATATTTATAGTTATGAGAGAGAGAGAGAGGAAAAGACAAGCTCTTAATCATAGGCAAACCAAAATGCATGAGTTACTTGATTAATGGTGGGAGTTGAATAGTAGGAGAAAATCAAGAGGTGGGCGTTACACGATTAATGGTGAGGGGTGTATGTACATCCATTTTTATCATTATTTACGACACTCTCCATGCATGTTCCTTATGAGAATGTGCCTTATTAAAACTTTACTAGTAAAGCTTTGTGAAAAAAACTAGCGAAGGAAAAAGAGTACAATATTCTTAATCACAATGTTTGACATGCCTCGTTAAAACCTTATAAGGAAAACCCAGTAGGAAAAAATCATGGCTAAGAAAAAAAGAGTACAGTGCACAAACAAAGTCTCTCCGTGAAAAATATACTCTCCCTGAAGAGATAAACTCCCCTTTCAGCATGTAACATTTCTGAGAAGACACATTCCAATTTTATATCAAGCTTCTTGAATGTCGATGTTAGCAATGCTTTTCTGCATAAATCTATCAGATTGTCACAAGATCAGAAGTTTGACCTGGTCACTTTTGATGTAGCATCCTGTAACTTTACAATACAAGTAACATTATCTTCAAATAATTTTGTAGGAGCATTTTTCGTTGAGGACAATTCTCATGATTCTCGAATATGTTGGATCATAAATTTTAACCACTTACATTGACGACTTGCTTCATGAATTGCAAGAATTTCAGAGTGATTGGATGAAGTGATAATCATAGTTTATTTTGCAGATCTTCATGATACACTAATGTCACGGTACGTGAAGACATAACGTGTTTGTGATCTCCTTTTATGTGGATCAGAGAGATATCCAACGTATGTATCCAACTAAATGTGATTTTGATTCTTTGAGGTAGAACAAACTCAAATCAATTATTTCACATAAATAGCGAAATATGTATTTGACATTATTCCAGTGCCTCAGAGGTAGGGTAGAGCTATATCTTGTTAATAAGTTGACTGAAAATGCAATGTCTAACTGTGTACAATTTGCAAGATATTCAATTGCACTAAAATTTGATACTTTAGGATCAAGAAGTTCTTCACCCTCTTCAGAAGGACGAAAAAGATTTTTTTTCACATCAAGTGATCGTATAACCATCAGAGATGTTAATCCATATAAAGACACTTCAAGATTTTTTCAGTGCACGTTTTTTTTATGAAGGAAAATTCCTTCTCAAAAGTGCTCAATATTTAGACCAAGGCAAAATTTATTTTTCGAAAATCTTTTATTTCAAACTCTTTCAAATAAGTGGCAGTTTTCGTAAGCTCTTCAGGAGTCCCAATGAGGTTCAAATCATCAACATATACTGTCTATGAAAAATTAATTTCTGATTTTTTTTATGAATATACAAGGACAGATGAGATTATTCACATATCCCTCTTTTAACAAGTATTCACTAAGACAATTGTACCACATGTGCCCTTATTGTTTTAATCCATACAAGGATCATTGCAGCTTAATTGAGTATAACTTATGAGATTTTGAACTATATTCTTTAGGACCTTGAATCCTTTAGGGATCTTCATATATATGTTATTATCTAATGACCCATATAAATATATCGTAAGTATATCCATAAGATACATGCTTAGTTCTTCTGAGACTATCAAAGTGATTAAATACCGAAGAGTAGTAGCATCCATTACAGAAGAGTATGTTTCTCTATAATCAATTTCAGGTCTCTACAGAAAACTTTGTGTTGTTGATTAGTCTACGATTATGCATTATTATATCGCATTTTCCCACCGATTTATGAATAAATTGTCGTTCTAAACTGTGTTTTGGTCTCTATTGCAGGTAAATCAAGAGTTCAAGGGCAAAAGAGTAATAAGAGCTTAATTAAACCCCTTTTAGGGTAATTAAATCCGCATTACTTGGAGGCCAAGCAAGGGATTATCTAGAAGATACGTCGAACCTAGACTCCTGCGCACGTCAGACGAATATTCGGGCAAAATTACCCGAAAAGGAATATACCAAGAAGACCCTGGAGGCTAGACGGATCCCCGCACAAAAATTAGGGAGTTAACTCCCTGGTTTGGCCGCGGATCTGCAGCAAAAGCCTTGGATCCACGGCCCAATGGTGGGGCCACGTGTCGATTTTCGACGCGTGGCCCCGTCTCGTCTTCTAGAAGGTACCTATGCCTATATATAGCCCTGTATTTGGCCAAAACGGAAGCAGTTTTCGTTTTTAGGAGTAGTTTCTGATTTTTTCTATGTTTTAGGGTAGTGTAGGTAGGTGTTCTTCATTTCTTGTATTTTGTTATTTTATTTCGTTTTTAGATCTTGTAGTAGGGCTGAGAGATTCAGAGAGAGATAGAGAGGGATAGATGTAATAGATGGTGACAATCTATGTAAAGGTGCCTCCTTTCTTCTCCAATGTAATCTCCTCCATCTTCTACATGTTACTTGGCTAACTTTTCTTCTTCTCATGACAATCTAACTACTAACCACTAACCATCTAACCACTTACTTGATAATCCACATGAATCTAATGGCCTCACAAGGCCTTGCTCTTGCAAGAGCCATTGATGGCTCATGATGATAGGTTCTAACATCTAACTTGCTAACCAAGCTAACTCTCTCTTATTTCATGCTTGCTTCTAATGGTTTGATGATCTGATGTTTGTATTAGCTTGCTCTTGATGTAAGTTTGAATGTGATGAACCATCTTATTGTCATGCTTTGTATCGTCTCTTGAAGCCAAGGATTAGTGATGACCAAGGATCCATGTGAGGCAACTATCACTAAGAGGTTAGCATGGTTAGTGGATCAATTAGTAGTTAGTAGCCATGAGTTTTATTTTATCTTATTTTAAAAATTGATTTCAAAACACTTCTTTTATCTTTTCATCGTGTTTTCACCATCCTCTTAATTCATCTTTATTTCATCTTCTCTTTTCTACTTTGTATTTCAACCCACTTCTCTTTTGTTTCACATCGCCGTTTTCATCGCCTTCTCCACCTACCACATGCTTGATTTCCTTTTCCTTTCTTTTATTTTCTCTTTCTAATTCTTTTAACAAAGAAGAACTATTAACATAAAACGTGAATAAAAACTGTTAATACTTCTATCGCCTCCCGTTCCTGTGGATTCCACCCGTTGAGCCAATGCTATAACGGAAGTATCGAGGGAACATTAGCACATATACAAGCTTTTACATTGATTTCATAAAACACGTTTTAAGAGTGCTAGTTCCGCCTCGATCAAATTTTTGGATATATATATATATATATATATATATATATATATATATATATATATATATATATATATATATAAAACATCACTTATTAAGCTGGATAATTATGCCTCAAGAAGCATGATTATTCACGCCTAACGGTGGCCAAAATAAACAAATAAATCCCCCTTAGTTTTTTGGCCTTATTTACTCGAGTCCTTAAACCCGAGGGATATTTTCTCATCTGGTGCCCTAAAACCGTCTGGTCTGGGAGTCATCAGTTATAGGCTCGCTACATGGGTGAACTAGAAAGCCTAAGAAAACTAAGGGAAGAAAAAAGAAGAAAAAGAAAAATATATATATAAATAAATGGCTTGATGGTTAGAGTTGAAATCCCAGAAATCTTCACTATCACAAAGTGCATATTATCTAGGTTTTATGAAAGATAAAATATTCAATCCAATTTTGAATTCTTACCTTAATTAAAGACAAGATCTTGCATAGAGACTAAGTTTAAGGAAGAATGATTTTTGGTGGACTTATGACCTTAGATCGCTTATATTTTTGTAAAAATATTTCATAAACTCGTCTCTCTTTCAAAATGTGTTTTCAAAATACTAACATTTGTCTTCTTTCTTTATGGATTTTGTGGGTGCAATCCGCTGAAAACTCTTAGGAGACAAAACTCCTCCTCTAGGGGTAACCGAGAGGGTTAACGGCTTGTTGCACACGCTCAGTGCAATCGCATCACTTGCGAAAATGGTGTAATAACATTTGTAGTATAGTTTTTCTTTTCTTGTTTTGCTCGGGACGAGCAAAAGATCAGTGTGGGGGTGTGATTAGTCTACGATTATGCATTATTATATCGCATTTTCCCACCGATTTATGAATAAATTGTCGGTCTAAACCGTGTTTTGGTCTCTATTGTAGGTAAATCAAGAGTTCAAGGGTAAAGGAGTAATAAGAGCTTAATTAAACCCCTTTTAGGGTAATTAAATCCGCATTACTTGGAGGCCAAGTAAGGGATTATCTAGAAGATACGTCGAACCTAGACTCCTGCGCACGTTAGACGAATATTCGGGCAAAATTACCAGAAAAGGAATATACCAAGAAGACCCTGGAAGCCAGATGGATCCCCGCACCAAAACCAGGGAGTTAACTCCCTGGTTTAGCCACAGATCCGCGGCAAAAGCCGTGGATCCGCGGCCCAATGGTGGGGCCACGCGTCGATTTTCGACGCGTGGCCCCGTCTCGTCTTCTAGAAGGTACTATGCCTATATATAGCCCTATATTTGGTCAAAACGGAAGCAGTTTTCGTTTTTAGGAGTAGTTTCTGATTTTTTCTATACTTTAGGGTAGTGTAGGTAGGTGTTCTTCATTTCTTGTATTTTGTTATGTTATTTCGTTTTTAGATCTTGTAGTAGGGCTGAGAGATTCAGAGAGAGATAGAGAGGGATTGATGTAATAGATGGTGACAATCTATGTAAAGGTGCCTCCTTTCTTCTCCAATGTAATCTCCTCCATCTTCTACATGTTACTTGGCTAACTTTTCTTCTTCTTATGGCAATCTAACCACTAACCACTAACCATTTAACCACTTACTTGATAATCCACTTGAATCTAATAGCCTCACAAGGCCTTGCTCTTGCAAGAGCCATTGATGGCTCATGATGATGGGTTCTAACATCTAACTTGCTAACTTGCTAACCAAGCTCTCTCTCTCTCTCTTATTTCATGCTTGCTTCTAATGGTTTAATGATCTAATGTTTGTATTAGCTTGCTCTTGATGCAAGTTTGAATGTGATGAACCATCTTATTTGCCATACTTTGTATCGTTTCTTGAAGCCAAAGATTAGTGATGGCCAAGGATCCATGTGAGGCAACTATCACTAAGAGGTTAGCATGGTTAGTGGATCAATTAGTAGTTAGTAGCCATGAGTTTTATTTTATCTTGTTTTAAAAGTTGATTTCAAAACACTTCTTTTATCTTTTCATCGTGTTTTCACCATACTCTTAGTTCACCTTTGTTTCATCTTCTCATTTCTACTTTGTTTTTCAACCCACTTCTCTTTTTTTTCACATCGCCGTTTTCATCGCCTTCTCCACCTACCACATGCTTGATTTCCTTTTGTTTTCTTTTATTTTCTCTTTCTAATTCTTTTAACAAAGAAGAACTGTTAACATAAAACGTGAATAAAAACTGTTAATGCTTCTATCGCCTCCCATCCCTGTGGATTCGACCCGTTGAGCCAATGCTATAACGGAAGTATCGAGGGAACATTAGCACATATACAAGCTTTTACATTGATTTCATAAAACACGTATTAAGAGTGCTAGTTCCGCCTCGATCAGCTGTGAGTCGAGCTATGTATCTTACAATCTAATATTTTCATTTGTTTTTTGAATAAATGCTCACTTGTACCCTGTAAGTTTTATATTCTCAGGTGTTTGGACTACAAATCCAAGTACCTTACATTTTGCTAAAGAGTTTAATTTTGTATGTATGGCTTAATTTCATTTTAGCCAATCATGTCTACATCGACACTCTTTGATGGTTTGTGGTTCAAGATCCTCATCACTTCTAGTGATTTCAAATGCTATTATGAAGGTAAATATGTTATTAACAATAATATTATTTCTATCTAATATATCTCCAGTTGATACATAATTTATTGATATCTTCTTATTTTCAATTACATGTCTCTTCAGAGATTTTTTGTTCTTTATCTATTAATTTTATTGCATGCTTTTATTGTATGTACTCTTCTGGAATACTCATTTTTATTGCCTTTTTTTATTTCGTGGACTTTTCCAGAGTACCAATTTCCTTATTCAATGCTTGTAGCTTTCTCTTCCGGGGAACCTTGTCTTTTACAATGATTATTTTTGATTTAGGATTCTCATTATCTATTACAATATCTAGAAGATATCTAGAACGACCGCATATGCAAAGGCATTATTAATAATAATTTTTCATCCCAGTTTCCTCTTGTACTCATATAATTGAAAGAGATCTCTTCAGATGTATGCGCTTCTTTAGGTATATTGCCTCTTTATGGGATATTTCTTCATTAATTGTAAACTGATCAGTTATTTTCTCTTAAATATTACTTTTTTAAAATTTATCCTTCTAATGTTCTTTTTTTCAGGGATTTTTATCTTTTGAAACAACATGACTACCACGCTTTAGGCGCGCTTTTGAATATTTTCAGGTTATCCTTTAAGGATATCAATTCGAGCTGGAGTTTTTCAGTTGATATATGAGATTTTGTTATTTTCTTTATGTCAGTAAATGCATCGGGTAACTGGTTTGCAATTATTTGCAAATGAATAATTCTTTGAATTTTGAGCTCACTTTAATTTGTACGTGGGTCAAGATGAGACAATGATTATGCATTTCGTATAATTTCACGCCATTCTTCAGGAAACAATACTTTCTCCCCCTAACGATGGAAAAATTGTCTCATCAAAATGGTAATCTGCAAAGTATGCCTTAAACATATCACCTGTCAGGGGTTCAAGATATCTAATTATTGACGGAGAATCAAAATCAATGTAAATTTCAATGTTCGACAATCACAATTTATCTGATGCATTAGAGAGAATGAGGATTTTTAATAATATTTTGGATGACTAAGCGGTCATGCCAAAGCATAAAAAGCTTTGTATCGTTGAACTTCTGTTCATCACAATATCTGATTCTACTACCTTTATTGTTATAAAGTATAGTTCAAATGAGAAAATTTAGAGTTTTTCTACTACATGTTTCTGACATGAGGCAATATAAATAATACAAAGATATTCTATTTCTCCATTATTTATAGTTTCAATATGAAGCTCATTAAGACATATATTATTAAAACTGAGTAGATATCTTCTTAATTTTCTAGAATATAATGCATTACTATTATGAAACTCTATCCCTCCTCGCAACAAGATGTTAGCTCTTCCAGAGTCTTCAATTAAATTTGTGATGCCTGAAAAAATCCAACCTTTTATTAGGGACCCATTTTGGTACGCTGAGAGGCTGCAATAAAGACATACACTGGTCAATCATATATAAATGTAATGATAAATCAACAAAGATACTTCTCAGTCATGAATATAAATCATTATCAAATAGCTGAACAAGAATTATAAATATATATATATAATTTCATCTCTGGTTTAAATATATCATTGCGTAATATATATGTACATGTATATTAGTTAATCAATATTGATCAATATATATATATATTATATATATATATATATATATATATATATATATATATATATATATATATATTATATATATATATATATATATATCTCATAAAATATAGGCTTCCATTATTTGCATTTCTACATATGAATAATTTTCATGATCAACCGGATTTCATATCATGATGTACAAGTAGAACTCAGTACATGTAAAAGTATTTAGCAAATTGAGCTATTTATAAGAATCATACTTTAAAGTCAACAATATCAAACTACGAAATGAATTCCATGTCAAAATAATAGGCAAAAATAAATTATCATGAAATAACATGAAATATATAAATTCTTGATCATATATCATAGCATGCACAATATCCTTGTGTCCAAATATATTATAAAGAAACATGCTTCAATAATATTTATATATTTAGATATTTGAACACTTTCATAATTATTCAAATTAATAAAATTATGTAAGTGTGATAGTACATATCATTAGAATAGAGAAGTATTCATGTGACTTAAAAATATAATATTTCAAATTTAATAAATAAATCATGTTTTTCAATATTAATAAATTACTCTATATAACTAAAATATGGTTATGAATAATTAAATTTAATAAATAAAAAAATTGTATATATATTACAGTAGAATCTAATTACCTCTCAACAGTGCATAATATGCATATATTTAAAATAAAGGATAAAAAATACACAATTCATATCCCACGATGATACATCAGATTTGGCTAAACATGAATTTTATTTAATAAAATTTAAAACAATAATGAAACATGTTTTGCATTTTTTTCAAGCGTCCAAATGTCAAGTTGATAATTATAACTATAATATTTTCATCATCAACCAAATTATCAATAATTCTATTTGGTCCAGCAAAGAAATCTGAGACATTCAAATAAATAATATCTATTGACTTATTTTGTTGATCACCAAATATATTATCAAAATCAGTGAAGTTTGTTTCTTTTTTTTTTATAATTTACTCTATTGTTGTTTCACTTCTGGGGTAGTGTATGACTCTCTTGTTTTAACCATGATTATGGCAACCTTAATTTCTAGAGTTAAATCGTCTACGCCTATGCCCACATCCAAAATTGTTTTTATTCGGTTCGGGTAATGATGCACTCGTATTCACTTCAAGGAATGACTTTGAGATAGTTGGATGAGATTGATGATTTTTCATTAAAAGATCATTATTTTGTTCAGCAACTAGAAAGCATGAAATCACTGAGAATATTTCTCAAATCCCCTTTTCACGGTATTGCTACTGCGTGAGCATATTTGAATACATGAAAAGTGATAAATATTTTAATTTAGAACCAGTTCTCAAATAATCAAATTAGAAATCAAATAGAAGAATATATGTGTAATAATATGGTCAAAACTATATATTCGAGTCCTATTAATTTAGGGCTTTAGGCTTTAAAATTATGTCTCAATTTAGAACTTCAGATTCTATGATCTTTTAAAACATCAGATTTAAATCTTTGAGTTTTGAACTTCAGGTTCATATATGAATAAAAAAATAGTCTTTCAAGAAAAAATGTTAGGCATGTATTGGAAACAAATAATATTTGAAACCATGATATAGACTTTACTAAAAAAAATGACGCAATCAATGACTTGAAAGAAGCTAAAAAGTTCAAGGCATAATCAATAAGATCGGATCAGGTATGGTTACAGCATCATAAAATTCAAGTTATGTCTACATATTCAAATATTAGTAAGACAATTAGATCAAATAAAAAAATTAGGGAGATCATAAGTATACCAAGGTTGAGACTCGCAACCATGCAAGCAACTCAGTTGGCAACAAGAGAATTGCTCTGATAATGTACTATGAAATTAGAGGAATAAGACAAACAATCAAACAATAAGTTTGCACACAATATAAGTGTAGTGAGAGATCTTTCTTCCTTGCATTTTATTTATTTATCTAGACACCTATTTATAGTTAGACAAGAGAGAGAGAGAGATGAAAAGATAAGGTCTTAATCATGGACAAATCAAAATATGTGAGTTATATGATTAATAATGGGAGGGAGTTGCATGGTGGAAAAAATCAAAAGGTGGATGTTATATGATTAATGATGGGAGGTGTAGGGACATCTACTTTTATCATTATTTACAACACTTTTTCCTTCTTTTCCCTCTCACGTAGATTTTAGGGTTCGTTTTGCATGCAGGAATTTAATTAGGAGATCCATATTATCATGCGAATTCCTGTGTTTGGCATAAACTTACTCAATATTTACAAGAATATTGAATTCCCCATGGGTATCAAATTCTCTTATTCATGTGAATATAATTCTCACCTTAAAGGAAAGTATTCTATATTCCCACCTGAGGGTAATTCATAAAAAAATTATTTCTCAACATAAACCTATTTATTCTTCTCATCTTTCATTCATTCCTTGTCTTTTACCAACATGATAATCACTGCCATCCCACCATCGCTCGTCACCGCCATCACCAACAACCGACCATTGTTGTCATTGTCTACCACTATCATTGATGACCATTGATCACCATCAGTCCCGACTGTTGGTCGTTGCCGCCATCGCCGACCATTATCAACTGTCAGTCGTCATGGCTATCATCAATTGTCGCTGTTGTCACCCCCAATCGCTGAGAACCATTAACGACCGCCACCACCGATTGCCAATTGCTGCCACTATTACCGACCACCACCATCTTAATCACAAACCACTACTGACCTCCAGTTGTTGCCACCATCGCCAACCACCAATTGTCTCCTCTATCGCCAACAACCACCTTTGCCACGCCTGTCGCCAACCACCACCCACACTGACCGCTGTTCACCACCACCATCACCGACCACCACTGCTGCCATCTTGATCGTCGACCGCCACCGACCGCCGGTCGCTGTCATCAGCGACTGCCACCACCACTGACGCCGATCACCGCCACAGCCATCTTGATCACCGATCGCCACCACCACCGACCCGCGGTTGCCCCATCAGTGACCACCATAACCGTCACCCTAATTGTTGATTGCCATCGCCCAGCAGTCGCCGCCACCATCGTCGACCATCACCGCCACCCCAATTGCCGACTGCCACCACTGTCGATCGTTAGATCACCGCCGCCACCGCTGGCCACCACCGCCATCATCGACCATACACCGCCACCTTACTTGCTGACCCTGGTTGCCTCCGCCATTGCTGACCACTACCATCGTCACTCCAATTGCCGACCATTATCCATCAACTGACAGTCGTTGTTGTTATCGCTGACCACCACTATTGCCACCTCAGTTGCTGACCACTGCTATTGACCGTCACTACTGCCGTCACTTTCATCACTTTATTAACTAGCACTAACCCTCTCACTACAAAGTTATTTTGGGAAAAATATATTCAAATCATACTCTTGAATTTTTTTAAAGTACCAAACACAACAATAGTTTATTGACTGGAATATCTTACTTATTCCTAAGAATTTAATGCCTAGAAATTTAATTCCTAAGAGGTGGGAATATTGCATTTTTCGTATTGAACACACCCAAGAAAAATTGATAATTGAGCTCTATTTCAATTATTTTGACATCAGGTTTAGTTTATTTAGTAATTATAATTCGACAAAATTCTAAAACTCTGTTTGTTTCAAGAAAAAGTTCGATTTTTTTTTCAACTTTGGAGACAAATTGTATGCTCATTCTCATTTAGTTGGCTAGTTAGGGAGCTCCATTTGGTTAAGAATCCAGTTTTCTTCTTTGTTTGGCAACGAAGGAAGGAGAGGGGCTCACTGCCCCATTTTTAAAATGATTGAAGAAATATCCATTCAAAACATCCTTTCGTCCTAATTCCAACTCCAAAACAATGAAATTGTATGTTTAGATTTTTTTTTGACAGAGAAGAAACTCAAAAATCTATAACTCTTTTCCCTCAAACTAAAATGTGGGGGGAGAGAGAGTGAGATCTTGGGTATATAAAAATTTGAGCAACTCCACCTAAAAGACTAGTCTTTTAGGATGGTGTCTCAGGTTTTTCAATTGATATCAGAGCCATGCCCCAAACTTAATCGTGTGTGTGGGTAATGTTTGATGTTGTTGATCCCCCACAATGGGCACAAAAAGGCACAGTAGGCCTCTGTAAAGGTAGTTGGGCTCTCGAGGATTTGTAAAGCTAGTTGGGCTCTCGAGGATTTGGCAACGGTATGCATGACGCTACAATTTGTGCCACATATAAGGCGTATCTACCCCATGCAGTGAAGAATTATGATCTCGATGGAATATTTGATGTTTTGATGTGAAAATAGTTGAGCTTTGATCGAACCAAACCTGCACAGAAAAACATAAAAGTTTAGAACAGTGCTAGGTCCTTAATGCTACCGTGTAGTTTAGGGCTAACTGGTTGTAGGCTAACTGGTTGTGATCCACGAAAGAGACAATGATGGAAGTATTGTGTAAGTTTTCTTCTAAGTTACCACACCGGTTAAAAATCTTCTTTGTTTTAAAAGAAAAGAAAAAAAAAAATTAAGCTAAGTTAGAAGGAAAGTGAAAGATAAAAGAAGAAGATGATGTTGGTGTTTTGATTACAAGGGAAACTAAATTAAAAAGAAAGAAATAAACAAGAAAAGAAGAACATACCTTCGATTAATTAAAGAAAAGTAAGCGATCAATTAAGTTGAGTAACGATGAACAGAAGTGGTATAGTTTCATTGGTTGTCACTCACAATATAACTATCTTAAAAAAGATTACATCTATTGTCACTCTAAATGTATTTCTTCATCTCTTTTTTATCATGAAACTTTCTCTAATCCAAGCTATAAAGAAGGCATGGTTAAAAAGAAAGCATAAAGAAAACAGATAGAAGTAAATAAAGCACTTTAAGCAAATAAAATAAAAAGATGTAAATTAAAAAGAACAGAAAAACCTTTATTGATCTGTCACCATACATTACAAGCACTCCATTTTCTCTTTACATTCTTTTCTCAAATTATAATGAAACTTTGAAAAAGAAAAAATTCTAACCCTAAAACTCTTCTGGAGTTCTTCTGTGGAGTCCTCCCCTTCAGAGTTGTGTCATCTCTGCCTTCAAGGTATGCAGGTATTTATAGAAGAAAAATAGAAGGATAGGAAGTGTACGAAGATAGGGGAAGCGCCCTAGGCCGCGGAAACGTGGCTTTGGCCATATTTCATGGTAAGATTCTGGCCGTAGGGCTAGGATCAGAGAGCATTTGTCTGTCCATGTGTCTTCTATTTTTTATCTTCTTAAGTTTAGAATATTTGCTTTAAATTTGACGATCTATCTCTTTATCCTCAGTGAAACCGATAGGGTCTTCAAATAATATATTTTTTCTTGAAATTAGATGATATTATCTTATCTGATATATCCAATTTTCAGATAAGATAGCTTATAGAGTCTTTGGATTTGAATCGATCCCCTTTCTTTTGAATTTTTGGATTTAATTGGATAAAGCTATCAATCTCTCTCTTTTCTTTCTTAATTACCCTGCACGCCACTAGATATGAAAATACATCAAATAGCAAAATTTTATTATAAAATAAATACAGAAATGTGACAGATGTGATATTAAATATGCATTGTACATGTAAGATCACACCCCCACACTTATCTTTTGCTCGTCCTCAGCAAACTAAAAAATAAAACCAACCTAACCTAACTTACTTTCGTAGGAATCACGATTGCATTTAGCACGTACAATAAGCCGTTAAACCTCTAGGTTACCCCTAGAGGACGAGTTTTATCTTGTGAGGGTTTTTAATGGATTGAACCTAAAAAATCTGTAAAGAAAAAGAAATAAAGTGTTAGTATTTTCGAAAATACATTTTGAAAAGAAAAGAAATATTTGAAGTATTTTTGTAAGACTTGAGTAATCTATAAGTTATAGGAAGACCAAAGTATTCATTCCTAAACTCAGTCTATATTTAACAACTTGTTATCAATCAAGATTAGGAGTCAAACTGTATTTCTCATCTAATCTATTATTTTACCCTGAGTCATATGCACCTTTGTGACAGTGAAATTTTGACTCAGAATTCTTTAACTTTAACTCTTATGTCTTATTTTTTTTTTTTTGATATTATCCCTTAGTTCTCTTAGGCTTTCTAATCTGCCCATGTAACGAGCCTTTATTAGGTAACTCCCAAACCGAACGGTCTTAGGGCACCGGGCGAGAAAAACACCCTAAAGGACTTAAGGACTCGAGCAAATAGTTGGCCCAAGGTTACAATCACCCGGTTTTTGAGTTTTGATGATTACAAAACATATATAGTTATTTGTACTAATCATTTTTCTAGTGTTTAAGTGTGTTTCAGGGTTCTAAGGATTCATGTAGTATTCTTCC
Source organism: Agave tequilana (assembly GCA_038442645.1). Taxonomy (NCBI): domain Eukaryota; kingdom Viridiplantae; phylum Streptophyta; class Magnoliopsida; order Asparagales; family Asparagaceae; genus Agave; species Agave tequilana. The sequence continues at coordinate 32,373 of JAVJIF010023069.1, read as the reverse complement.
CTAAAGATGACTCATTTCGGGATCTTTTGACTCAAGATGCCTCAATTCGGGTTCAAGATTTCAAGCTATGCAATATTTCATGGAGAAACCCTAATTTGAAGACCTTGTAGTTACCTAGAACCTTTGTAAGACTTAGTTTATTAAAGAATGAGGTTATGTTAAGTTGGCTCAAGAAAAACACACACACGCCATCTTTTTCCAAAATACGGTTTTTTGCTTTGGATATTTGATTTAGGTTCATGTCTTAATGGTTTTACATGACTCAAATTATTTTACAACTTTACATCTTATTTATATCATGTATACCAACCTTTATAGCATGATACTTAGTCATATAACCTTACAAAATTATCTTGAAAATTTTTCAAAGTTCAAAAAATTTCCTATAAAAATCCTGTTTCAGGCTTGTCGGTCGACCGGCAGGTCGACTGGATCCATTTCAGGCTTGATCGGTCGACCGTGAAATCACCTAGAGGGGGGTGAATAGGTGATGGCTATATGAATTATGGCAATTTTGCGGAATTAAAACTTTCACACACAAATTAGCACAAATAAAGACTTGCAATAAATACGACAATTAAGATGCAAGAATTGAATGGAGTAGAGTTAGAGAAAATTGATCAAACGCCCGGTTTTTGTTGGCCCAAGGTTACAATAAATACGACTCGAGCAAATAGTTGGCCCAAGGTTACAATCACCCGGTTTTTGAGTTTTGATGATTACAAAACATATATAGTTATTTGTACTAATCATTTTTCTAGTGTTTAAGTGTGTTTCAGGGTTCTAAGGATTCATGTAGTATTCTTCCCTAAAGATGACTCATTTCGGGATCTTTGACTCAAGATGCCTCAATTCGGGTTCAAGATTTCAAGCTATGCAATATTTCATGGAGAAACCCTAATTTGAAGACCTTGTAGTTACCTAGAACCTTTGTAAGACTTAGTTTATTAAAGAATGAGGTTATGTTAAGTTGGCTCAAGAAAAACACACACACGCCATCTTTTTCCAAAATACGGTTTTTTGCTTTGGATATTTGATTTAGGTTCATGTCTTAATGGTTTTACATGACTCAAATTATTTTACAACTTTACATCTTATTTATATCATGTATACCAACCTTTATAGCATGATACTTAGTCATATAACCTTACAAAATTATCTTGAAAATTTTTCAAAGTTCAAAAAATTTCCTATAAAAATCCTGTTTCAGGCTTGTCGGTCGACCGGCAGGTCGACTGGATCCATTTCAGGCTTGATCGGTCGACCGTGAAATCACCTAGAGGGGGGGTGAATAGGTGATGGCTATATGAATTATGGCAATTTTGCGGAATTAAAACTTTCACACACAAATTAGCACAAATAAAGACTTGCAATAAATACGACAATTAAGATGCAAGAATTGAATGGAGTAGAGTTAGAGAAAATTGATCAAACGCAAACGCAAGGATGTGTTTCCGAGGTTCGAGCCACGCTCTACGTCCCCGCCTTCACACTTGAAGGATTTGCACTACTATCGTTGATCCCACCGGATCGCCAATACAAGGACACACTTGTCCCTTACACTTGTGATGCCGCAACACCACCCGAAGCTCACTAGCTCCCTTGAGGCCGATGCCTCTACAACTTCACTACAAGAAGAATTGAGTGATCACACTTGATCACTTTACAAAAGCTCACTTGCACAATCCTAGAACCAAATATGTAGATGTAAAGCTTGGGATTGTGGTGTGCAAAATCTAGAGAGAAGCTAGAGGAATAGGCTACAAGTTGGGTGTTGGGAATTTAGGCTTTGAAAAATCTTTTATGAAGGAAAGCTTTGAAAATCTTTGTAAAACTCTTAAGAAATATTTTGCAATAGTTGTCTAATCAATATGAGGTGACCCTCTATTTATAGGGGTCAAAAACATCCTCAAAAACTCGTTGGAGACAAATCCCAAAAAGAAAAACAGTCAGAAAAACTAGCTGTTGGATCTGTCAGAACTTTTGACAGATCCCGGTCGACCGGGTCGGTCGACCGCCAACGGTCAAAAATATGACCGTTGGGGCTCATCGGTCGACCGGGTCGGTCGACCGAAAACTCCTGTGAACGTAAATGAACATCGGTCGACCGGGTCGGTCGACTGATATAGACGTGCACAGTATTGTGCACATCGGTCGACCGGCCGGTCGACCGGTCACTGTGAGTTCTGAAAAACAGAACTTCCAGAACCAGAAAACTTGGATTTTGGTTTTGGGTTTTGGGTAAGATTTTGGAACTTGTAAAAAACATGAAGTATAAGCATGTGTCATACTTCAATCATGATAAAAATAGTTTGATAAAATTCTTTTGAACACAAGCTTGTTTTTCCATAAAAATTGTTTTTCCAAAAACTATTATTTTTCTGAAAATCATATTTCCAAAATATGTTCTCTTTAGATCTAAGTTAGAAATGGAATTGAAAAATCTTTTTGAAGCCATGAACCTAACTAAGAGGTGTGTGTGTGATAATCCCATAGCTCTACTTCTAATATCTAGCTTTGACAAAATATCTAAAATAAAATTAAAAATACAAAGCTTGTTTTCTTCAATGTCTTGATCTTGTCTTGATATTGTCTTGATCTTCATATCATCATCTTGATCCCAAAGCATCCTAGTTGTGCATAGCTTGGGAATCTTCATTTTAGCGGCGAACTCCAAATGTGTGAGTCTTTTAGCGGAGCCGTCAAAACAACCTGTTAAATAACCTGAAAAATTCTGAAACACAAATGTTAAATACATAACTAAATATGTTTTGTTATCATCAAAATAACTGGGATAATGGCCTTTGGGCCAACAATCTCCCCCTTTTTGATGATGGCAAAACATATGTAGTTATCACAAAATATTTTGGGTAGAGACTTCAAATGAAGCTCCCCCTCAACACAAGCATATATATAAAATCATACTCAGGCATATTATCACAAATCATAATCATAAACATTTTAATTCCATGCCAACAAAAGATGCCAAATACTCATGTCATATCATAGATGAAGGAAATGAGTCTCATACATGACATAAATACATAAAACACATAACCATATCCATGTCCACAACACAAAATAAAAATACATGACAAAGCAAAAGATGTCCAACACAAAATATCCAAATACAAGTACAAGCCAAAATAATAAAGTGTCACAAAATATCTCTCTCAAAATAACTCTCCCCTTTTTGACATCATCAAAAGGGGAGGTCACTCCTCAGCACCATCATCACCATCATCGCCGTCTCGTCATCATCACCACCTTCCTCTGAAGAAGCAACCTCCTCTGGATCCATGCCATCGACTCTGGTGCGCGGTGGAGGAACAGAAGAGCGAGCTCTGGGAGGAAATGGAGGACCGGTGGCAGGGAGTCGGCAAGCAGTCGGAGTCCGATCAGGAACGAGCATGTCAAATTTTGAGAAAAGGGCCTGGAACTGGACATCCACGAATCTCATGGAATCAGCGAAATATGACATGTCGTTTCGGACTTCCTCTCGAAAAGCAGCATCCTGAAGAGCACGAGCATCTAACTCTGGCACGAATGGCTGCGTCGCGCTGTACGGCCAAGGCCTGATGTGCCTCGAGCTGAGAGCGGACATCCGAAGAGAGAAGAGCTAGTAACTCAGGAGGAAGTGCAGGTGCTGCAGAAGAAGAAGATCCTGGTGCTGAAGATGAGCCAGGACCAGCAGGAGGATGAGGTGGTTGCACAGGAGCGTGTCTACGCAGCTGTGCTTCCATCATCTTCAGGACGACTCCATTGATGTTGGTCAGAGGATTTGATGGAGTTTCAGCAGAAAGATCAAAGTCAAGACCCCTAAGAAGATGGGTAATAAGCATGCCGTAGGGCAAGCTCCTACCCGCAGTACGGATTTGATCAGAGGCCATATGAGATGCAATAACTCTAGGAAAGTTGACCTTAATCCCTTTAAGCAGACAATAGATAATCAAAGGGACACAACCCCTAGCATGGCTATACTCGCCATGTTTGGGGACAATGTTGTAAAAGATAATCTTGGCAAGGACTTGAAATTGAAGAGTGTATCGACTCACTACCTCATTCCTAACTAAGCCGGGGTTGTCATCCCCGTGAATCAGAGTAGAGGCGGTGAGTGAAGACTCACCCTCAGGAAAATCAAAGTCATGCAAATCATGTGAGTACACATCTGCTCCGCCAGTGGAGAGATGCAGAATCCTAGCAAATCGACCTATAGAGATGTCGATTTCCCTACCTAGAACTCTAGATGTGATGCGGTTACCATCAAATTCATAGTTGGCATAAAAATAAGGAACAAGGGAAGTGTATACTTGCTCCTTGATGGACAAGAACTCAACTAGGTTGTTGTTTTGCAGGATTTGAGGGATACCTAGATGTTCAAAATCCTGAATGGTAACAAATCTCCCTGAATTAATATTTCTAGTGGAGAGGTGGGAGTATCTATCAGCAGCTAGATCATTTATAAAGGGCCGTAGGGGTCTAGGAACCTGAGATGAGGGTTGAGCAACACCCTTCCCCTTCTCAGTTCGAGATCTCTTAGGCATGATTAATAACAATGAAATTTTTAGGATTAAAACAGGTTATGGCACGATCTAGAAGCTAAGCAACCTAAAATAGTGACAAAGGAATTAAGATTTCTAAGCTAGAAGTGAAGATTCACAATAAAAATTTGATTTTTACCTTGATTGAGAATCCAAAACCCTAACTGAAAAATCCTGAAATTCTTCAGATCCTGCGGATGAGAGGTGCTGAAATCGAAGATCTGGAGATAGGATGAAGGATTTGAGATGGGTTTTAAAAAGATTTGGATTTGGTTGAAGGATTGGAGAGAAATCAATTTTGGGGAAAAATGAGGGTTCTTCGGTCGCTGAGTGAAATGAGAAGAGAGAGAGAGAAAAATGAAAATTTATAGCAGATTTGGGCAAAAACACGACGATCGGTCGACCGGTCCGGTCGACCGAATCCAACCGAGAGCTCTGTAAATGATATCGGTCGACCGGGTCAGTCGACCGAAATATCCCGAGACCACAGCAGGCCAGCATCGGTCGACCGGAATTATGGTCGGTCGACCGGTAGCACAGAAAAATAAAAAAAAATTTCTCTCAGGCAGAGTCGGTCGACCGGGGTGTTAGGGGTCGGTCGACCGGCTTTGCCTGAAAGTCTGCTAACAGCAAATAGCCCTAAAAAAATTTTAAATAATTTTGTAGTCCAAATAGGTATGATATATTAATCATCTAGGAATACCAACAGTTTTTAAATCTTCATTAAGTCTTTACAAACATCAAAATACATGCAATCCAATTTTAATTTTATTTTCATATTTAAACAAAGATTTTAAAGATGTTGAAGCCGAATACCCAGTGACGGGTTCTGAACTTCATCCTCTTGATTCCTCTTGAATGAGTTGAGGTGCGCAATTGCCATCTTTAAGGTATTTGCTTAAATAGAAAATTTTACAAATGTTTTATTTTTATTTATGAAAATAATGTGTATATGTATACAAGTATATATTCACAAATAATAAACTATACATGTGGACATACTATAAAACAAGGCATGAAACTAAAGATATCAAAAACTAAACATGGCATATACAATCATGATGGAGTTGCAAGTTTATACTAATCATGTATCAATGAGGCATAAAACTAAAACTAGCAATCCTATAACAATTGTATATACAAAATTAAAACTCTTAAATGGAGATGTTACCAATTTACGGGCAATCTCCAAAATTAGGTGCCTCCACGATAGCGATGCAATCTTGATGTGTTCTTTAGGCTTTGTTGCATCTACCATCCGGGCACCACCTCCTCCTAAGTCTTGGAGGGTGTAGATCCACCTATACCTGTTTCATTGAATTTGGTGGCTCTTTTGGTACCCAAATCTTAGTGGGTCCTTTGGGGTTAGATCCGGGGCGAACCCAAACAAATTTATTTTTAACATTGTTCTTAGCATAACAAAATTTTTCTAAATGGCCTTTGCGGCCACAATGTGTGCAAATATAAATTCTACCACTATTGTACATGAATGCATGCTTATGAGTGTGTGCATGTTTCCGTGCATGTGTATGTGTATGTTGTGCATGTTTCCCTTGGGGGGCTCCCTTAGGAAATTTAGATGCTATCTTTTTCAAATCAAATGCATAGCTTTTTAAATTTGAGTCCAAAACTTCAACACGTTTTTGGATCTCAACAAAATCATTTTTATCAATTGAAACCATGGGGGTTTTGCCTTTACTAGCTAGTTTATATTTTTCAAAATCATTTTTCAATTTATCAAATGAACTAGATAAGGCATTTTTCTCATTTACTACTAATTCAAATTTATTCTTTAAAACATCATTTTCCCTTTTTAACTTTTTATTATGAGATTGCGAAATCTCATATCTATGTTGTAATTCCTCAAAGAAACGTGCTAGTTCATCCATAGTGAGATCATCATCATCAAGAGAGTTTTCAATTGTTACCTTAGGAGCGTCGTCTCCTTGTGCCATGAAGCACATGTTGGCGGCGTCGTGCTCCTCTTCGGATTCCGACTCCGAATCATCCCATGTAGCGGCCAAGGCTTTCTTCTTTCTTTGCCCATTCTTGGATGTGGTTGCTTGTAGAGCGGGGCAATCGGCAATTAGGTGACCGATCTTCTTGCAATGAAAGCAAGGACCGGGTTCATCTCTTTTCTTCTCGTACCTTCCTTGAGGCTTCCCTCTTCGGAAGTTACTTTACCGTCCCTTCTTGTAGAACATCTTGCCCACCTTCCGGATGAGCATGGCGAAATCCTCATCGCAATCTTCCGATGAGTCATCCTCTTCGTGTATGGTAGGAGCGGCTTTGAAGGCAATGGTCTTCTTCTTTGGTGCCTCCCTTTCTTCTCTAACTTTCATCTCCATCTCATGCGTCTTGAGATTTCCGATGAAGCCGGAGAAGTCCATCTCCTCTTTGTCGTTTAGCTCCTTGAGGGTTGTCGCCTTGACTTCCCAAGCTTTGGGAAGAGCTCTAATCACCTTCCTTATCTTTTGATCATTATCAATCTTGTCGCCTAAGGAAGAAAGAGCATTAGTTATTTTTGTAAAACGGGTGAGCATGTCATCAATGCTCTCATTATCAAACATATAGAAATTCTCATATTGAGAACGTAGCAAGTCAACTTTGGCTCTCTTGACTTGAGACGTCCCCTCATGAGTCACAATGAGTATGTTCCAAACCTCAAATGCGGATTTACAATTTATTATGCGTGCAAGGTCATCTTCATTCAATGCTTGGGTCAATGCATATTGTGCCCTAGCATTAGCCTCATAGTCTTTGGAAGTATCCTCGGACCATGTGCTCTCATCACTAGTGGGTTCTATAAAATCTTTGGTAATGGCCCTAGCTACCCTAACTCCTAGGGATTTAAGGAAGAGATTCATTTTCACCTTCCAAATGGGGAAGTTTAAACCATCAAACTTGGGTGGGGATTTAATGCTAGAAAAGTCCATGGATGCCATGAATGCTCAAGCAAATGTAAATGCAACACAAATGAATATAGCCAAATATGGATCTCCCTAAGGTTGTTAGACCTAAGTTGTAGGGTTTGGCTCTGATACCAATTGAAATCACCTAGAGGGGGGGTGAATAGGTGATGGCTATATGAATTATGGCAATTTTGCGGAATTAAAACTTTCACACACAAATTAGCACAAATAAAGACTTGCAATAAATACGACAATTAAGGTGCAAGAATTGAATGGAGTAGAGTTAGAGAAAATTGATCAAACGCAAACGCAAGGATGTGTTTCCGAGGTTCGAGCCACGCTCTACGTCCCCGCCTTCACACTTGAAGGATTTGCACTACTATCGTTGATCCCACCGGATCGCCAATACAAGGACACACTTGTCCCTTACACTTGTGATGCCGCAACACCACCCGAAGCTCACTAGCTCCCTTGAGGCCGATGCCTCTACAACTTCACTCCAAGAAGAATTGAGTGATCACACTTGATCACTTTACAAAAGCTCACTTGCACAATCCTAGAACCAAATTTGTAGATGTAAAGCTTTGGGATTGTGGTGTGCAAAATCTAGAGAGAAGCTAGAGGAATAGGCTACAAGTTGGGTGTTGGGAATTTAGGCTTTGGAAAATCTTTTATGAAGGAAAGCTTTGAAAATCTTTGTAAAACTCTTAAGAAATATTTTGCAATAGTTGTCTAATCAATATGAGGTGACCCTCTATTTATAGGGGTCAAAAACATCCTCAAAAACTCGTTGGAGACAAATCCCAAAAAGAAAAACAGTCAGAAAAACTAGCTGTTGGATCTGTCAGAACTTTTGACAGATCCCGGTCGACCGGGTCGGTCGACCGCCAACGGTCAAAAATATGACCGTTGGGGCTCATCGGTCGACCGGGTCGGTCGACCGAAAACTCCTGTGAACGTAAATGAACATCGGTCGACCGGGTCGGTCGACTGATATAGACGTGCACAGTATTGTGCACATCGGTCGACCGGGCCGGTCGACCGATCACTGTGAGTTCTGAAAAACAGAACTTCCAGAACCAGAAAACTTGGATTTTGGTTTTGGGTTTGGGTAAGATTTTGGAACTTGTAAAAACATGAAGTATAAGCATGTGTCATACTTCAATCATGATAAAAATAGTTTGATAAATTCTTTTGAACACAAGCTTGTTTTTCCATAAAAATTGTTTTTCCAAAAACTATTATTTTTCTGAAAATCATATTTCCAAAATATGTTCTCTTTAGATCTAAGTTAGAAATAGAATTGAAAAATCTTTTTGAAGCCATGAACCTAACTAAGAGGTGTGTGTGTGATAATCCCATAGCTCTACTTCTAATATCTAGCTTTGACAAAATATCTAAAATAAAATTAAAAATACAAAGCTTGTTTTCTTCAATGTCTTGATCTTGTCTTGATATTGTCTTGATCTTCATATCATCATCTTGATCCCAAAGCATCCTAGTTGTGCATAGCTTGGGAATCTTCATTTTAGCGGCGAACTCCAAATGTGTGAGTCTTTTAGCGGAGCCGTCAAAAACAACCTGTTAAATAACCTGAAAAATTCTGAAACACAAATGTTAAATACATAACTAAATATGTTTTGTTATCATCAAAATAACTGGGATAATGGCCTTTGGGCCAACAATCTCCCCCTTTTTGATGATGGCAAAACATATGTAGTTATCACAAAATATTTTGGGTAGAGACTTCAAATGAAGCTCCCCCTCAACACAAGCATATATATAAAATCATACTCAGGCATATTATCACAAATCATAATCATAAACATTTTAATTCCATGCCAACAAAAGATGCCAAATACTCATGTCATATCATAGATGAAGGAAATGAGTCTCATACATGACATAAATACATAAAACACATAACCATATCCATGTCCACAACACAAAATAAAAATACATGACAAAGCAAAAGATGTCCAACACAAAATATCCAAATACAAGTACAAGCCAAAATAATAAAGTGTCACAAAATATCTCTCTCAAAATAACTCTCCCCTTTTTGACATCATCAAAAGGGGAGGTCACTCCTCAGCACCATCATCACCATCATCGCCGTCTCCGTCATCATCACCACCTTCCTCTGAAGAAGCAACCTCCTCTGGATCCATGCCATCGACTCTGGTGCGCGGTGGAGGAACAGAAGAGCGAGCTCTGGGAGGAAATGGAGGACCGGTGGCAGGGAGTCGGCAAGCAGTCGGAGTCCGATCAGGAACGAGCATGTCAAATTTTGAGAAAAGGGCCTGGAACTGGACATCCACGAATCTCATGGAATCAGCGAAATATGACATGTCGTTTCGGACTTCCTCTCGAAAAGCAGCATCCTGAAGAGCACGAGCATCTAACTCTGCACGAATGGCTGCGTCGCGCTGTACGGCCAAGGCCTGATGTGCCTCGAGCTGAGAGCGGACATCCGAAGAGAGAAGAGCTAGTAACTCAGGAGGAAGTGCAGGTGCTGCAGAAGAAGAAGATCCTGGTGCTGAAGATGAGCCAGGACCAGCAGGAGGATGAGGTGGTTGCACAGGAGCGTGTCTACGCAGCTGTGCTTCCATCATCTTCAGGACGACTCCATTGATGTTGGTCAGAGGATTTGATGGAGTTTCAGCAGAAAGATCAAAGTCAAGACCCCTAAGAAGATGGGTAATAAGCATGCCGTAGGGCAAGCTCCTACCCGCAGTACGGATTTGATCAGAGGCCATATGAGATGCAATAACTCTAGGAAAGTTGACCTTAATCCCTTTAAGCAGACAATAGATAATCAAAGGGACACAACCCCTAGCATGGCTATACTCGCCATGTTTGGGGACAATGTTGTAAAAGATAATCTTGGCAAGGACTTGAAATTGAAGAGTGTATCGACTCACTACCTCATTCCTAACTAAGCCGGGGTTGTCATCCCCGTGAATCAGAGTAGAGGCGGTGAGTGAAGACTCACCCTCAGGAAAATCAAAGTCATGCAAATCATGTGAGTACACATCTGCTCCGCCAGTGGAGAGATGCAGAATCCTAGCAAATCGACCTATAGAGATGTCGATTTCCCTACCTAGAACTCTAGATGTGATGCGGTTACCATCAAATTCATAGTTGGCATAAAAATAAGGAACAAGGGAAGTGTATACTTGCTCCTTGATGGACAAGAACTCAACTAGGTTGTTGTTTTGCAGGATTTGAGGGATACCTAGATGTTCAAAATCCTGAATGGTAACAAATCTCCCTGAATTAATATTTCTAGTGGAGAGGTGGGAGTATCTATCAGCAGCTAGATCATTTATAAAGGGCCGTAGGGGTCTAGGAACCTGAGATGAGGGTTGAGCAACACCCTTCCCCTTCTCAGTTCGAGATCTCTTAGGCATGATTAATAACAATGAAATTTTTAGGATTAAAACAGGTTATGGCACGATCTAGAAGCTAAGCAACCTAAAATAGTGACAAAGGAATTAAGATTTCTAAGCTAGAAGTGAAGATTCACAATAAAATTTGATTTTTACCTTGATTGAGAATCCAAAACCCTAACTGAAAAATCCTGAAATTCTTCAGATCCTGCGGATGAGAGGTGCTGAAATCGAAGATCTGGAGATAGGATGAAGGATTTGAGATGGGTTTTAAAAAGATTTGGATTTGGTTGAAGGATTGGAGAGAAATCAATTTTTGGGGAAAAATGAGGGTTCTTCGGTCGCTGAGTGAAATGAGAGAGAGAGAGAGAGAAAAATGAAAATTTATAGCAGATTTGGGCAAAAACACGACGATCGGTCGACCGGTCCGGTCGACCGAATCCAACCGAGAGCTCTGTAAATGATATCGGTCGACCGGGTCAGTCGACCGAAATATCCCGAGACCACAGCAGGCCAGCATCGGTCGACCGGAATTATGGTCGGTCGACCGGTAGCACAGAAAAATAAAAAAATTTTCTCTCAGGCAGAGTCGGTCGACCGGGGTGTTAGGGGTCGGTCGACCGGCTTTGCCTGAAAGTCTGCTAACAGCAAATAGCCCTAAAAAAAATTTTAAATAATTTTGTAGTCCAAAATAGGTATGATATATTAATCATCTAGGAATACCAACAGTTTTAAATCTTCATTAAGTCTTTACAAACATCAAAATACATGCAATCCAATTTTAATTTTATTTTCATATTTAAACAAAGATTTTAAAGATGTTGAAGCCGAATACCCAGTGACGGGTTCTGAACTTCATCCTCTTGATTCCTCTTGAATGAGTTGAGGTGCGCAATTGCCATCTTTAAGGTATTTGCTTAAATAGAAAATTTTACAAATGTTTTATTTTTATTTATGAAAATAATGTGTATATGTATACAAGTATATATTCACAAATAATAAACTATACATGTGGACATACTATAAAACAAGGCATGAAACTAAAGATATCAAAACTAAACATGGCATATACAATCATGATGGAGTTGCAAGTTTATACTAATCATGTATCAATGAGGCATAAAACTAAAACTAGCAATCCTATAACAATTGTATATACAAAATTAAAACTCTTAAATGGAGATGTTACCAATTTACGGGCAATCTCCAAAATTAGGTGCCTCCACGATAGCGATGCAATCTTGATGTGTTCTTTAGGCTTTGTTGCATCTACCATCCGGGCACCACCTCCTCCTAAGTCTTGGAGGGTGTAGATCCACCTATACCTGTTTCATTTGAATTTGGTGGCTCTTTTGGTACCCAAATCTTAGTGGGTCCTTTGGGTTAGATCCGGGGCGAACCCAAACAAATTTATTTTTAACATTGTTCTTAGCATAACAAAATTTTTCTAAATGGCCTTTGCGGCCACAATGTGTGCAAATATAAATTCTACCACTATTGTACATGAATGCATGCTTATGAGTGTGTGCATGTTTCCGTGCATGTGTATGTGTATGTTGTGCATGTTTCCCTTGGGGGGCTCCCTTAGGAAATTTAGATGCTATCTTTTTCAAATCAAATGCATAGCTTTTTAAATTTGAGTCCAAAACTTCAACACGTTTTTGGATCTCAACAAAATCATTTTTATCAATTGAAACCATGGGGTTTTGCCTTTACTAGCTAGTTTATATTTTTCAAAATCATTTTTCAATTTATCAAATGAACTAGATAAGGCATTTTTCTCATTTACTACTAATTCAAATTTATTCTTTAAAACATCATTTTCCCTTTTTAACTTTTTATTATGAGATTGCGAAATCTCATATCTATGTTGTAATTCCTCAAAGAAACGTGCTAGTTCATCCATAGTGAGATCATCATCATCAAGAGAGTTTTCAATTGTTACCTTAGGAGCGTCGTCTCCTTGTGCCATGAAGCACATGTTGGCGGCGTCGTGCTCCTCTTCGGATTCCGACTCCGAATCATCCCATGTAGCGGCCAAGGCTTTCTTCTTTCTTTGCCCATTCTTGGATGTGGTTGCTTGTAGAGCGGGGCAATCGGCAATTAGGTGACCGATCTTCTTGCAATGAAAGCAAGGACCGGGTTCATCTCTTTTCTTCTCGTACCTTCCTTGAGGCTTCCCTCTTCGGAAGTTACTTTACCGTCCCTTCTTGTAGAACATCTTGCCCACCTTCCGGATGAGCATGGCGAAATCCTCATCGCAATCTTCCGATGAGTCATCCTCTTCGTGTATGGTAGGAGCGGCTTTGAAGGCAATGGTCTTCTTCTTTGGTGCCTCCCTTTCTTCTCTAACTTTCATCTCCATCTCATGCGTCTTGAGATTTCCGATGAAGCCGGAGAAGTCCATCTCCTCTTTGTCGTTTAGCTCCTTGAGGGTTGTCGCCTTGACTTCCCAAGCTTTGGGAAGAGCTCTAATCACCTTCCTTATCTTTTGATCATTATCAATCTTGTCGCCTAAGGAAGAAAGAGCATTAGTTATTTTTGTAAAACGGGTGAGCATGTCATCAATGCTCTCATTATCAAACATATAGAAATTCTCATATTGAGAACGTAGCAAGTCAACTTTGGCTCTCTTGACTTGAGACGTCCCCTCATGAGTCACAATGAGTATGTTCCAAACCTCAAATGCGGATTTACAATTTATTATGCGTGCAAGGTCATCTTCATTCAATGCTTGGGTCAATGCATATTGTGCCCTAGCATTAGCCTCATAGTCTTTGGAAGTATCCTCGGACCATGTGCTCTCATCACTAGTGGGTTCTATAAAATCTTTGGTAATGGCCCTAGCTACCCTAACTCCTAGGGATTTAAGGAAGAGATTCATTTTCACCTTCCAAATGGGGAAGTTTAAACCATCAAACTTGGGTGGGGATTTAATGCTAGAAAAGTCCATGGATGCCATGAATGCTCAAGCAAATGTAAATGCAACACAAATGAATATAGCCAAATATGGATCTCCCTAAGGTTGTTAGACCTAAGTTGTAGGGTTTGGCTCTGATACCAATTGAAATCACCTAGAGGGGGGGTGAATAGGTGATGGCTATATGAATTATGGCAATTTTGCGGAATTAAAACTTTCACACACAAATTAGCACAAATAAAGACTTGCAATAAATACGACAATTAAGGTGCAAGAATTGAATGGAGTAGAGTTAGAGAAAATTGATCAAACGCAAACGCAAGGATGTGTTTCCGAGGTTCGAGCCACGCTCTACGTCCCCGCCTTCACACTTGAAGGATTTGCACTACTATCGTTGATCCCACCGGATCGCCAATACAAGGACACACTTGTCCCTTACACTTGTGATGCCGCAACACCACCCGAAGCTCACTAGCTCCCTTGAGGCCGATGCCTCTACAACTTCACTCCAAGAAGAATTGAGTGATCACACTTGATCACTTTACAAAAGCTCACTTGCACAATCCTAGAACCAAATTTGTAGATGTAAAGCTTTGGGATTGTGGTGTGCAAAATCTAGAGAGAAGCTAGAGGAATAGGCTACAAGTTGGGTGTTGGGAATTTAGGCTTTGGAAAATCTTTTATGAAGGAAAGCTTTGAAAATCTTTGTAAAACTCTTAAGAAATATTTTGCAATAGTTGTCTAATCAATATGAGGTGACCCTCTATTTATAGGGGTCAAAAACATCCTCAAAAACTCGTTGGAGACAAATCCCAAAAAGAAAAACAGTCAGAAAAACTAGCTGTTGGATCTGTCAGAACTTTTGACAGATCCCGGTCGACCGGGTCGGTCGACCGCCAACGGTCAAAAATATGACCGTTGGGGCTCATCGGTCGACCGGGTCGGTCGACCGAAAACTCCTGTGAACGTAAATGAACATCGGTCGACCGGGTCGGTCGACTGATATAGACGTGCACAGTATTGTGCACATCGGTCGACCGGGCCGGTCGACCGATCACTGTGAGTTCTGAAAAACAGAACTTCCAGAACCAGAAAACTTGGATTTGGTTTTGGGTTTTGGGTAAGATTTTGGAACTTGTAAAAACATGAAGTATAAGCATGTGTCATACTTCAATCATGATAAAAATAGTTTGATAAAATTCTTTTGAACACAAGCTTGTTTTTCCATAAAAATTGTTTTTCAAAAACTATTATTTTTCTGAAAATCATATTTCCAAAATATGTTCTCTTTAGATCTAAGTTAGAAATAGAATTGAAAAATCTTTTTGAAGCCATGAACCTAACTAAGAGGTGTGTGTGTGATAATCCCATAGCTCTACTTCTAATATCTAGCTTTGACAAAATATCTAAAATAAAATTAAAAATACAAAGCTTGTTTTCTTCAATGTCTTGATCTTGTCTTGATATTGTCTTGATCTTCATATCATCATCTTGATCCCAAAGCATCCTAGTTGTGCATAGCTTGGGAATCTTCATTTTAGCGGCGAACTCCAAATGTGTGAGTCTTTTAGCGGAGCCGTCAAAAACAACCTGTTAAATAACCTGAAAAATTCTGAAACACAAATGTTAAATACATAACTAAATATGTTTTGTTATCATCAAAATAACTGGGATAATGGCCTTTGGGCCAACAGACCGGACCGGTCGATTGAGCCTTCTGGTCAGGGCATGCACGTTTGTGCACGTCTGTCGGTCGACCGGACCGGTCGACCGACTGAAAGCCCTTTGCTCTCAGGTTTTGTCGGTTGACCGGGCTAGTCGACCGATAGAACAAAGAGAAAATTTTTCTTGGCTGCCGGTCGACCGGACCGGTCGACCGAGTCTAACGGCTAGTTTGCCAATGGACTGTCGGTCGACCGGGCCGGTCGACCGACAGCCGCCAGTAGCCATAACGGCTAGTTTTCAGAGATTTTATCATTTGATTTGAGTGTGATGTTTTGATCTGATCTCTCTGAATTTTTGGGGGCTACTTCCTGACCTATTTACTAGTTTTAATGATGATTAGATTTCCTCTAATCCCTATAAATAGAGGGGATTGGTCACTTGCAAAATACAAGAAAAATCCCTTGTTTTCAAGTTTCCAAAAAGAAAGAAAAAGTTTTCAAAGGCTTTCAATTCTCTACGTGCATTCTTGGCAATTTGTTTTCAGTTGTTTTTCAAGCTATTTAGTACTACTTTACAACTAAATTTTTCTCTACACTTCTTGAGCCCAGATACTTCCTCATTCTATTAGGAGTTGTAAAAGAGAAGTGTGTAGTCCTTTGTTAATCACTTTGTTACTTATTGTTCTTTGTGTTGAGAGCCCTCATTGTGGAGAGGGTTGGATTTGTGGAGTTCAGTACTCCGATCTTCGGTAGACCTTTTGTATTTTCCTCGGTGGATATAGTGGAAACCCTTCATGGTGGTGAAGGCGGGGACGTAGAGCGGTGGCTCGAACCTCAAAACAAATCCTTTGTGCTTGCGATTGATTTGCTTATTACTCTTTATTGCTCTACATTTTTATCTTGTGATATATCCTGTGTGCACTTCATTATTGCATCCATTTCATTTCTTGCATTTCCCAGTCTTTACTCATCTCAACAAGAAAGCAATTACGCGCTTCAATTCATAATCTAGAGGAATCAAAGAGGAGAAGTTCTAGAGCCCTTCACGGGGAATTCGGCTTCAATTTATTGTTTTGAGTGACCGTTTACATCATACATTCATACTTGTTTAAAAAGATCATTAGATTAGCATTAACACCTATTCACCCCCCTCTAGGTATTTTTCACAAATAAGGCCACAAAACTAAGCGTTTTTATTTATAAGATAGACCACTTTTAGGTGTGAATACTTATGCTTGAATACTTATGCTTATGAGGCACAAATACCCAGCTTAATCAGAGGATTTTTGATATATATTTATTTTCTTTTTTTATAAGGCATAAGAATCTTTGTTTTTGACAATGTATAAGTGTATAAAGTATGCATATTTCATCAAGATAAAAATCAAGACTAAATTTCTTTTTCAATTTTTCTTCCTAACCTTAGAATTCAAACAATAATCTTATTTTGACCAAGTATAAGAAATTCTAATTATGATTTTCTTATTTCTTAAAATTAACTTAATTTCTTACAAAAATTAGGTCAAAATATTGTTCCTCTTTTCAAAAAGTTTTTCAAAGCAAAGAAAATAATAATTTTTTTAAATAAAAGAAAACCTAAACCTATGTTATGTTAGAACTCTCCCCCACACTTATCTCATACATTGTCCTCAATATATGAATGAATGCATAAATGCATGAAAAAGAAGAAAGAGAAGAAAAATGTTACCTCAAGGTAGTGGTTCCGTTGGTGGTCGGATTGGGCCAATCGTTGCTACCCAATCAAAATAATATGGTGGTTCACGGAACCTACCTTTATTGACCTTTTTCTATTTACATATTTACAATCCCCAATATGAATATGATCATGTAAGATCTCATCATGAAAATTATTCTTTTTACATGACCAATCTTGGAATATCATCACCGAGTCATAACTGTCTATACCTTAGTCCAACAATGGAATGTGATTTATTGTTGTGATTGATTTGGGCTCGGGAATGAAAGAAACGGGAACCAATGCTGACTTATAGAATTGACTAAAATTAAGTTTGGGTTTAAGAGTCAGATTCGGTTCAAGAGTTTGGTCCAAATCAAAGAATAGAAATTCACGTTCTTTTTCTATCAATGAAATGTGATTATCCAAAAGAGGTGGTTCAATTTCAGAATCTATGGATACAAGAATCCATATTGGCTTGAAAAATGGGTCCAACTTGGGTAAGGATACCAGAGTTAACATAAATTCAAAAATTAGAATTGAATCACAAAGTTGTGGTTCAGGGTCACATTCATGTTCAAGTTCAATTTTATTGAAATGAAAACTTGCCAATTTGTCAATGGGTTGATATTGGTCAAGTTCAAAGTTTTGTGGTGAAATTAAATCTGGGTCAAAATCTTCAAGATACCATAATTCTTGATTTTCATCAATATAATTAGAAGTGTCTGGAATAGTCAAAGATTGGGTAGGGAGAGTTTTCTCTTCGTTATCATTTGCGTTGACCCAACGTCTTAATTGTGGTTCTAACATATTGATGGATTGGTTCAAAGAATTTTGGCTTTGAATCAAATATTCCATACTCTTTTCTAAGTCAATTGGTTCTTCTTGTTGTAGTGAGATTTGAAAAATGGAGTAAGAATCTTGGATTTGGTATTTTTTTTGCGAGTATTGAGTTCGTCGAGATTTGAAATTGTATGTGGACTCAAGAAAGACTTCAAAACTCTTTTCTAAAGAAGATTTCTCTTCTATAGGTTGATCTTGATATTGAATATACGAAGCTGAATGTTGCTCAGGTTGTTGATAATATGATTCGGGGGAGTTGCATCCCCACTGACTCGTTGAAGAGTGGTGATAATCATCCCAATCTTGTTCATAATACTAAGGTTGGGGCATATACTAATTCAGATAAGACCAATTTGGCACACGTGGTTGATTAAAGATATGAATACCGGGTTGATAATATCCGAATAAAAAAAGGTCAGTGTGAAGTATGGATCACTATATGCGTTAAAATAATTATAATTGTAATCCATATCACAAAAATATCCAAAACAAAAAACAAACAAATAAACAAATAAACAAAAAAATATCTAGCCTAAGTTAAGGTAGACCTTAGACCTAAACAACTCCTAAATGGTTAGACTGTCCATGAGAGGTATATTGTAGAATCTGATTACAAGTTAATCGGTCAGGTAGGGGCAAAACTAGTGGAGGTATCCATTCCTAAGCAATGGGCCTTATTATGCCAAACACTGTTCTTCGATGTTTTGCCTCTCAATCCCCAACCTTTGACACCGATTTGGTAAGAGTCAAATTCTAATCAACTTCCCCCTTAGGTTTGTCTCCTATTGAGTCTGAGATGTCCCTAGGGCCAACATCTACTCAAATTTAAGTTAGGCTGGGTTAGTAAATGTGGAGATGATTTTTTGGGCTAAGAAAGGTTAATGACTTTCCTACGTTATCTTGTTTATAGGACAAGCTCTTAAATTGTTTTAGTATGCATGTGTAAATATATAGCAAAAATAACAACAAAGAAATAACATACAAGTGTGTTTTCTAAGTTATATGTAATGCAGACGTACCTTGGCTCTAGCACTCTTCAATAGTAATTTAAACGTAACGAATTAAACAATTGCCTATAATGCAATGTCTAAACATTTTATAGCATTAACAAACAACAATATTACTGTTGAGGTTAAAATAATGTGCAGAATATGTTAAACAAGAAAATTATTAACTGAAGTAGCCAAATCCTTGAATTTCAAGAAACATGCAAGAAAGTACAGTAAGTAGTTCACCACAGTTATGAGCTCTAATGCTCTGCCTTCTTGGATAGAGGTACAGAGCAGCAATATGTCCACTGCAGCTCTAGTTTTTAAGTATTAGCCCCTGCACACAAAAACAGAGAAGAAAAAGTTAAACGATTTAAAGTAAATCAAAAAAAAAAACTTACCGGCCATTCCAGTTAACAGTACCAAAATTTTGATTGAGCCGAACCTGTACAGAAAAATATAGAAGTTTAGAACAGTGCTAGGTTCTCAATACTACCGTGTAACCTAGGGCTAACGGATAGCAATGGAAGCATTATGTAAGTCGTCTTTATAAATTACTACATCGGTTAAAGATCTTCTTCGTTTCAAAAGAAAAGAAAAGAAAAGAAAAGATTAAGCTAAATTAGAAGGAAAGTGGAAGGTAGAAGAAGAAGAAGATGTTGGTGTTTTGATTACAAGGGGAGCTAAGTTAAAAGAAAGCAAATAAATAAGAAAAGAAAGAACATACCTTGGAGTAATTAAAGGAAAGCAAGTGATCAATTAAGTTGAGTAACGATGAAGAAAAGTGGGATAGTTCTATTGGTTATCACTCACAATATAACTATCTTTAAAGAAAATTACATCTAATGTCTATCTAATTGTATTTCTTCCTCTCTTTTTTATCACGAACTCCCCTAATCCAAGCTATAAAGAAGGCATGGTTAAAAAGAAAGCATAAAGTAAATAGATAAAAGTAAATAGAGCACTTAAAGCAAATAAAATAAAAAGAGATAAATTGAAAAGAACAGAAGAACTTTTGTTGAGCTGTCACCATCAATTACAAGCACTCCGTCTTCTCTTTACAATTCTTTCTCTCAAATTACAATGAAACTTTGAAAAAGAAAAATTCTAACCCTAAAACTCTCTCTAAAGTTCTTTTGTAGTGTCCTCTCCTCCGGAGTTGTGCTATCTCTACCTTCGAGCTATGTAGGTATTTATAGGAGAAAACAAAAGGATAGAAAGCGTACGAAGATAGGGGGAGCTGGTGCTCCCTAGATTCAAAACCCAGACTGCAGAAACGCGATTTTTGTCATGTTTCTGCGACAAGATCCTAGTCGTTAGGCCAGGGTCTGGGAGCGTTTGTCCATCCATTAGTCCTCTATTCTTTTATTTTCTTAGATTTAGAATATCTGCTTTAGATTTGACGATCTATCTCTTTATCATCAGCGAAACCTATAGGGTCTTTAAACAACCCGTTTTTCCATTGAAATTAGATGATATTACTCTATATGTTATATCCAGTATTTAGATAAGATAGCTTTTATAACCTTTGAATTTGAGTCGATCCCCTTTCTTTTGAAATTTTTAGATTTAATTGGATAAATCTGTCAATTCTCACTTTTCTTCCTTAATTACCTTGCACACCACTATACATGAAAATACATCAAATAATAAAGTTTTATTATAAAATAAATGCAAAAATATGACACATGTGATATTAAATATGCAATGTACGTGTACAATCAAGCTTGCAAGGAGACTCTTAGTTCGAGGGAGGATTGTTGGGATTTGGGTCAAACAAATAGTCCTACATTGACTAGACATGAGGATGGTCTGGGTATATAAGAAATTGTGCTACTGTGCCTAGAGCCAAGGTACGTCTGCATTGCATATGGTACCCTAAGTCCTTCAATTGGTGGGGGGAGAGAGAAATCTTGTTGATAGAGTTTTTTAAACTCTGTTGGAGTTTAGCCAAAGATCGATGCAATCAATGATATCAAATACGAAAGTGTATCAGTCATATCAATGGTGAATTGCACATGAGGAACCGAGCTTAGTCGACTATGTATTTGGCCTAGTCGACTAATGATACAAACAGAGAGTTGGTAAATCTGTTTCACTACAGACTAGTCGATTAGGATATTTCCTAGTCGACTAATAGGAGTAATTAGTCGACTTATAGTCGACTAATGTGAAACCGTAACCTGTTTTCAAATCTAATTCCAAATTCGTTTCTGATCTGAATTTAGTGTTTTTGGTTTTCTTTTTTTTGTGGCTTCTTTGGCTATATATAGAGGGGTATTGTCCCCGATATTTGTAACCTGTAATTAATTAATTCAATAAGAACTCTCTTCCCTTCTGCCCCGAGGACGTAGGTAAATTGCCGAACCTCATTAATCTTGTGTTCTCTTTTTCTTTCCTTTGTTTACTTGTTCGTGTGATTGGCGACTATTCTCTGGTGTTGCTATTCTCTGCAATTTGAATTTCCAACAAGTGGTATCAGAGCTTTCCAGGTTCGATAGGGAGTTTTCTTCAGGTGGAACAAAATCAACTTGGAGACTATTTAAAGTTTCGTTCAGAGGTAAAGATATGATCTTTCCTATTTGGATTTGTTTTCACTAATCGTTTTCCGCATTGTGTTAAGAAATCTACTGAGAAGATGACCAAAGAAAGTTAATTCACGGTTAAATCTGTGAACCCACATCCGATGAAGATCAATGAGGTAAAGTTTAATAGCACGAACAATTTTGGGTTGTAGAGGTGTGAGGTGATGGATGCACTGACGACATCAAATCTTGAAGACACTCTACGATTGAAAGGAAAGCCGAAGGAGACTTTTAAAAAGGATTGGGAAAAAGTGAATACGATGGCGTATGGTCTTATAAGGTCTTGTTTGACACAAGACATCAAGTACCTGTTGGTCCGAGATGATGCCAAGTGTGGATCTATAATACAATGTTAACACTCACACAAAGATATTAGTGTTAAACAAATAAACGTACTTGCAATAAGAAAAATAAATCACAGAAAATGATAACAAATGCAAACACAAGTGATTTATCCTGGTTCGGTCCTCGTGACCTATATCCAGTCCCCAAGCTACCCGCTTGAGATTTTCTTTTATCCTTTGACTTTGTACACCCAAAATCAATACCTTGTATCCCACTTGATAAATCCCCTTTGCCAAATGTATACAACTCTTCTTACAACCAAGAAGACCATAACACCTTGTATAACTTCTCTTCTACACCAAGAAGACGCTATTGTACAATGCTTCCTTTGAGTGATTACAAACTTTCCTATAAGCCTTGATTCAGTATGTGATCGTGGACAAGGGCTATTATAGGTGGACTTTCAAAAATCTTCACTTTGGAGTAGGAATTTGGTGAAGAAATAGAAAGTGGAAAATCAGTTTTCAAAGAACCAGAATTTTGACAGAGTTTTGGTCAGAAAACTATTATTTGAATTGGTGTTTTAAACCTAAGATAACAACCCTATTTATAGCTGAACTCTATGGTTTGTTAGGGTAGTTATCAGGTCCATTTGAATATTTAAACGTTAGATAACGTTAAAGGAAACACCAGAAAACAGAAACTGTCCAACAGTCAGAAACTGCCATTAGTCGACTTGAGATATGGGTTAGTCGAGTAGAGTAGGCAAATTTTACTAGGTTAGTCGACTAGTATTGGGACCAAGTCGACTAGGTCAAGTTGAAATCAAAAGACAAGTTTCTGAAAACTAAAACTAGTCGAACAGAGGAAATTATAAATCGACTATACAAGTCTATTAGTCGACTATATATACTGTTAAGTCGACTAATAGTGAGAAACAGAGAGTTAGGATCTTTCAGAGCAAAAAGCTAGTCGACTAGAGAAATATATAAGTCGACTATACCATGTATAAGTCGACTACAAAAGGTTATAAGTCGACTAATAGACTATGATGTGTGTGTTTCAAGACTTTTAACATGCTATCAACAATTACAATACACATTATTATCAACTCTCTTTGAGAAGTCTTGATCATGTAGAACTCTTGAATAGGCTTGAGATAGAGCTCCATATGATATGACTTCATAAATGTATCATCAAAAGTAAGTTCCAACATTCTCCCCTTTTTGATGATGACACTTTGTGTGCACAAATGCCCCCCTGCAGAAAATAAGTTATATGTTCTCCCCCTGTAGAAAATGGGTTATAACAGATATAGAAACACTTGTGTTCTCCCCCTGCAACAAATATATCATAACATGTATACATATGATAAATATTTGAAATATTGTTCTTATCAAACTTCTTATATGGTACCTGAAAGATAAACATTAGATGGTATCAATCATAAGAGTAAAGCATTAACCTTTAGGAGACCAAACCCAATTTGAATTTAGTTTCCATCTGTTAGTATACACATAATTGCATGAATTACATATATCATGTATGTATGGTGCAATATAAGTATTTTTATCAACAATACTTAAGTTTTTAGGAATCCATATGAGTTTATTCTTAATTCTTTTTGAAATAATATCAGACTTTCTTTTCACAAAAGAATTATATGGATTATTAACATATGAAGATTTTTCAAAAAATCCAAGACCATAATGATTATGTGACATCTTTTGATATGATAATAAATCATTCAACTTTTCTTTTCCTTGATTATATTTAGTCACATTTTTCAAAATATCTTCATATTTCATTTTAAAACTAACATGTCTTTATCTAACACAGAAATTCTTTCATTTAAAGACATAGTTTCCTTTAAGCAAAATATTTTCTTTTATAAAATTCTCATTATCTTTTTCAATGATGATATCACTTTTTCAAAATCATCTTTCTGAAATTTATAGAAGAAACTTGAGAGACATAACATGAATTTTCTTTGAAAAGTTTTTCATTTTCCTTTAATAAAATTTTATTCTTCATTTTTTTATTCTTTAGATCATTGAATAATTCATGAAATGCATCTAAAAGTTCAGTATATTGTACCTCATCTTCTTCTAGCGCCATGTAACAGATGTTGGCATGTTCAGTGTTTCTTCTTCGTCAGAGGAAAAGGAATCACTGTTCTCCCATGATACTTGATAATCATTCTTCTTTCTGAACTTTTTGCTCTTGAATTTACCTTTGTTTCTTAGCAATGGGCAATCCTTCTTCATATGACCTGTTTTATTGCAATTAAAACATTTAAACTTACCTTACTTCAAGAATCTTCTAAATTTTCTTGAAAGCATTGCCATCTCCTCTTCATCGACATCTGAATTGTCCGTGTCTGAGGATGCATGGAAGACAAGTTCTTTCTTCTTTGAGAGAGATTGTTGTTCATCTTTCTTTCTGTCTTCGAGTTGTACTTCATATGCCATTAGATTACCAATAAGGTTTTCTAATGACATGGTTGAGAGATCATTCGCTTCTTCTATTGCAGTTGTCTTCTTCTCCCAATCTGATGTGAGTGCACGAAGGATCTTGCGAACTTTTTCGACTTGGGTGTATTCCTTTCCAAGGGATGCAAAGAAATTAGTTATGTCGGTAAATCTTGTAACCATTTCTGAGATGGTTTCATTCTCCTTCATTTTGAAAAGTTCAAACCTGTGGACAAGAACAGAAATTTTAGATTCCTTAACTTTATTTGTGCCTTCATGTGTTACCTGTGAGTGTGCCATATTTGATTTGCAGAAGTGGCTGTTGACACACCGTTGAATTCTTCTTTGGTTAAGGCACAGAATAAAGAATACATCGCTTTGGCATCAAGGTTCGCATTCTTCTTTGATCATCACTCCAAGCGTTGTAGTTGGTTGTCGGTTTGGTGTACAGTGCTTCTACTATGTTCCAAAGTTCGTAGTTGAGCGATTGCAAATAGATCTTCATTCTACACTTCCAATAGTTGCAGTTGGATCCGTCAAATAGCGGTGGACATTGCGTAGAATGTTCTTCTTTGAATTGTGATGAAGGAAACTCCGTTGCCATCCTTGTATGTTGTTGACTGGATATGCGATCTTGTATGCCAGGCCGGGCTCTGATACCAATTATTGGTCCCGAGATGATCCCAAGTGTGGATCTAAAATACAATGTCAACACTCACACAAAGATATAGCGTTAAACAAATAAACGTACTTGCAATAAGGAAAATAAATCACAGAAAATGATAACAAATGCAAACACAAGTGATTTATCTTAGTTCGGTCATCGTGACCTACATCCAGTTCCTAAGCCACCGGTTGAGATTTTCCTTTATCCTTTGACTTTGTACACCCAAAATCAACACCTTGTATTCCACTTGACAAATCCCCTTTGCCAAATGTATACAACTCTTCTTACAACCAAAAAGACCACAACACCTTGTACAACTTCTCTTCTACACCAAGAAGACGCTCTTGTACAATGCTTCCTTTGAGTGATTACAAACTTTCCTATAAGCCTTGATTCAGTATGTGATCGTGGACAAGGGCTATTATAGGTGGACTTTCAGAAATCTTCACTTTGGAGTAGGAATTTGGTGAAGAAACAGAAAGTGAAAAAATAGTTTCAGAGAACCAGAATTTTGGCAGAGTTTTGGTCAGAAAACTATTGATTTGAATTGGTGTTTTAAACTTAAGATAACAACCCTATTTATAGCTGAACTCTATGGTTAGTTAGGGTAGTTATCAGGTCCATTTTGAATATTTAAACGTTAGATAACGTTGAAGGAAATACCAGAAAACAGAAACTGTCCAACAGTCAGAAACTGCCATTAGTCGACTTGAGATATAGGTTAGTCGACTAGGGTAGGCAAATTTCACTGGGTTAGTCGACTAGTATTTGGACCAAGTCGACTAGGTCAAGTTGCAATCAAAAGACAAGTTTTTGGAAACTGAAACTAGTCGACCAGAGGGAATTATAAGTCGACTATACAAGTCTATTAGTCGACTATATATACTGTTAAGTCGACTAATAGTAACAAACAGAGAGTTGGGATCTTTCAGGATAAAAAGCTAGTCGACTAGAGAAATATACAAGTCAACTATATCATGTATAAGTCGACTACAAAAGGCTATAAGTCGACCAATAGACTATGATGTGTGTGTGTTTCAAGACTTTTAACATGCTATCAACAATTACAATACACATCATTATCAACTCTCTTTGGGAAGTCTTGATCATGTAGAACTCTCGAATAGGCTTGAGATAGAGCTCCATATGATATGGTTTCACAAATGTTGAAATCACCTAGAGAGGGGGTGAATAGGTGATAGGGCTAATCTAATGAACTAATGCGAAAATTAAAAACTAATTGCAACTATACTTAATGCAACCAACGAGTGTAGCCGAATTCCCGTGAAGGGCTCTGGACTAACTCCTCTTAATTCCTCTGAATAAGAGTTGAGGCGCTATATGAAGCTCTCGTGGTTAAGCACAAGTGAGGCACACACAAACAAGCCAAGCATATAATAATGATATGACAATATGAAAGATGCAAGGCACAAATAAAGAGAGAGAGAGTGAGAGTCAATGGATCAAACGCAAACAACGAGATGTGTTTCGAGGTTCGAGCACCAAGCTCTGCGTTCCCGCCTTCACCGAGAAGGATTTTCAATCCACTAACTTGTCCACCTAGGACTCCCACGCAGGGAACCTCCACCGAGAATTTTGGGGCAATACAATAACGGGAGTACCGAACTCCTCTCTCAACCAATACAACCTCCACCGAGGCAACACAAATACCACCTCACACAAGAGGGTAGGCCTTTAGCCAAACAACCACAATCCACCTCTTCACAAAGAGGGATACAAATCCAAACTCCACTCTCACTAGAGGGAGCAAACCACAAACTCAACCTCTACCAAAGAGGGAGCTAACCACCACTCCAAATTAACCTCTATCAAAGAGGGATACAACAAATAAAGGAGGGTACAACACTTGGTGGTTTCCATAACCACAAACAAATTCTTTTCCACAAATAAAGATCCTATAGATAGGATAGAATGATATGGCTCAAGTATGGAAAACAAAGTGTTTTGATCAAAGAAAATCACTTGGGAAAAACACCAAAAAGATATGAAAATTTTAGACCAAAAACCAATTCCCAAAAAGAGTATTTTCTTTGAATTTTCAAAACACCTTAAAAACAAATAGAGATTAAGAACTTTGAACCAAAAACTTTTTGCTGAAAACACTAAAAGAGTATAGAATTTTTCTCCTTAAAAATCTTAACAAAATCTGGGCTAAAATGGGGTTTATATAACCCTCCAAAATAAACTAGCCGTTGGGCTGAATTTTTAGCTCAGGCGGCTGTCGGTCGACCGGCCCGGTCGACCGCCAACGGTCAAAAATCTGACCGTTGGAGCTTCGGTCGACCGGCTCGGTCGACCGCAGCCTGGAACATAGAGCAGTTTCCAGAGAGCAGAAGCTCTCTGGCGGTCGACCGACCCGGTCGACCGGCCCTCCAGCAGACTTGGCCTGCACGTTCTGTGTACGTCGGTCGACCGACTCCTAGCTCGGTGACCGGTCCGGTCGACCGGCAGAAGCCAGAACAAGGATTTCAGGACTTGAAAACTTGGTTTTTATTAACCTGTAAAATCCCATAAAAACTCTAAAAATCCACAAAAATAGTTTTATCATAATACATTGATATACAAACTTGTGTGAAAAAATTTCAACATAAATTTCAAATATTTTGAAGCATTTTTGTGACTTACAATTTTTGCCGAAAACCAAAAACCGTATTTTTCCAAACTTGAATTTTGAATTGAAAATACGCTTTGTCCAAAATTCATCCAAATACAAAAACATGATACTTAAACACTTTGAAGCATGTTGCATATAGACATAAGTCCAATATACATGAAACATATATATATTCATGTTTTTGACAATAAATCCGAAAATAAGTTTTATTAAAACACAAAACCCAAAACACATGAATAAGCATATCAAAACTAAGTTTGTCTAAGTCTATGAAGCATACATGTATATAGAACAATTCTAATATACATAAAACCAAGTAAACTTGTTTTGATATAATATCTATTCATGAAGACCAATATCGGTTAAACCAAAAACCGAAAACCAATATCCAAAACATAAAACGTATGTGTGTTGTGAACTTGAGCATATCACACTATCTAGTCTTTACAAATGGATCTAAATACAAAACTAAACTATGTACCGAAGTCTTCTTGACGAACTCCGTCTTCAAGCCGACTCGATCCAAAACGTGATCCACCGAGCTTGACTCCAACGAGTGCTATATATGATCTTTGACGCTCGGGCTCTTGAATCACCAAGTGAGAAGCTCCAAAACATCTTTGTTGAAGCTAATCACCTACTAATATCTTGATTAAGGATCTGAAACTAAACATCATAAGATTATTAGTAAACATAACTACATGAGTTAATCATCATCAAAACTAGAGTGAAAGGCCTCTTGGCCAACAATCTCCCCCTTTTTGATGATGACAAAACTCATGGAGTTATATATGCATGGATTAAAGTTAAGCTTCAAAGAAGCTCCCCCTTAACACATGCATAGCAATAAACAATAAGATACGCAATAAATACTAAACATGACTATGCATAAAACAATGAAATGAACATGCTCTTGATACCAAACTAAAACATGAATATGCATAAACATGCTCTACCAAAACTTTTTTTTTTAAATACATGCTCTTGATATCAATCAATTAAAAATTAATCAATTAATAGAAGCTCTTGATATCAAAAAAAAAAAAAAACTCAACTATATGCATATAAAAACTCAAATACATTAATATAAACTCAAAAACTTCTCCCCCTTTTTGTCAATCATCAACAAAGGGGTCAAAAAAAACAAAACAAAATGTTCTCCCCCTTTTTGTCTAAAACAAAAATGATACCAATAAGGGGTGCAATCAAAACTAATATGATACCAATTAAAAATATGTCAATGAAGTGCATATTGATACCAATTGAAAGTGAACATAAAAACATTTAAGAAATGCCTACCAATTGAAAGTGAACATAAAAACATTAAGAAATGCCTACCAATTGAAAGTAAATGAGGCATTGAAAACAAGTTTCAATCAAACATTTTATATCAAAATGAAAACATATACCAATTGATAGTAAAAACAAAATCTTGATACCAATTGATAAGTAAACAAATAACATCTTGATACCAATTGAAGGTATTTTTCTTTATAAGCATATGATACTAAATTAAAAATCAATATTAAATTTTCAATCATTTTTCATCATAAAGTATGGGAGTGGAAAACAAAACCAATAGTAAACAAAATACCAATTGAAAGATGAAATAAGAATTTTCTCCCCTTTTATGAAATACCAACTAAAATGATGCATAAGCTTGAATTAGGATACCAATTGAAAACTAATCAATTGAAACATGATAGTCATTAAAAAATCAAGCTTATCATAATCAAAATTTGTGCTCCAAGATATAAGGATATAATAAGCACAAATAAGACAAATATATATGTATAAAAATTTTTAATACCAATCGAAATTGATACTCTTTGAAGTGAAAGCATACATACATAAAAATATATGAGTATACAAAAAAATGTCAATATTGATACCAATTGAAAAAATCCAATGATACCAATTTGAAACAACAATAATATCAAGTGTATATCTCATAATACCTTTCCACCCATTTCATGCACAAGTTTAAAAGGATTTTCAATATTAACATACAAGGCATGGTCTCCCAACCAACCACCCTTAGAAGGTAGGGGTTTTCAAAAATAGGTTTGAAAAATATAGTATGTTTGAAAACTCTATCATAACGAAGAATACCGCAACTAGTTAAATGAAAAATCTTAAAAACTAGTACGAAATCCTTCAAGTAAGGAATAAAACAAAATTATATTTCATGAAAAACATGTAAATCACATGGTCACTAAACACTCAAAGTCCATAAAACCCATATCATACTCATGAAAATACAATCATGAGAAACATTTAAATGAAGTGAGTGCACAAGTGTAATGTGAATCACATAATCATGAAATTAGGCAATAAAGCTCAAAATTCCTTAAGCATGAAACATGAAAATCATCAAAACTAAATTTTCAATAAAAACAATTTATACTTCAAGGAATATGTATGTTTTGACAAAATAAGAAGTATACATACATATCCCTAAACACAATTGAGTCCATAATAAAGATTTGCAAGAAAAGCAAATGACTCAAGGGGTATACATGTATATCTTAAGGTTTGACAAAATAGACATATACATGAAGTGAAAACACATGATCATAAAGCATGTCCAAGATGGGGAATACAAGTTTAAAATGTATGAATCATCAAAACTAAACTATACTAGCACATCTAATGGGTACAAAAGAGCGTTCAAGCACAAACATATAATGACCTATTTGTGGCCCACTATATGTACAAGTATATATCTTAGTTTTAATGAATACTAACATCTAAACATATATTCAAATCATGAAGCATAGAAAACAAAACAAAAATCATAAACATCCATATGATCATTATGTACATGCACATGCATAGATCTAGGACATACATATAGTTAAAACAAATGTGAGAACACAAAGATATAATCCATATTAAATATGGGTGTCTCAAATGACTAAACATGTATATCACTAATCTAAATCTCATGACATATAACATACTAATCATGAGGCATCAAAACATGACATGCTAATAGACAATGATATGAAAAGAATGTAAATACTAAATGAGGAGTAAGAGACCGTTACCAAACCTAGAAGGCAACTCTCCATGTCTCCAAAACAAGGTGGTCTTCCCACCCAACTCCCTTGAAAGTGATGCATCCAAATAGTCCTCTTTAAGCTCGGAACGCATCCACCTCAAGGCACCATTACTCTCACGTCATGCGAGAGTCCACACCTACATCAAATGCAATAGGGGTGGTCTTTGGTACCACACTCTTTTGGGTCCATGGGGGTTAACACCTTTCCTAACCCAAACAAACTTAGTTGCTAAATATTCATCATGTATCTTATCATAGCAAAATCTAGCAAGGTGGCCCTTACGTCCACATGTGTATAAGTGTACACATGAGCATACATGTGATGGGTGTGTACGTTAGGAGCATGTGTATGCCGTGGAGGGTGTGCATGAAAAGATGGAACTTGTTTCTTTCGAAACAAAGATTCCAAACGTGTATGGCTCAAAACACAATGGCTCAAAGTGGAGCCCCAACAATCCATATTCTTTTTTAACAAATTTATGTCTTTTTCAATCATAGAAGAAGTGGAGCGTGCAATAGGAGAGCTAGATGGTAAAGCTACACTAGCATGGCAAACATGTGAATCTATATTAATTTTCAAAGATTCATTTTTCTTTAAACAAACTTCTAAATCATTTGAAATAGAAATAATTTTTATTTCAAAGAATCATTCTCTTTTGCAACAAAATCAGGTTTTGAAGTTATAGCTTTATTTTTCTTCAAAACATCATTACAATCATTTCTATTTTTCAAAATCTCGTTTTCTTTTAGGTCAAGGTCTAGTTGAGATTTAAGTGAGTCACGTTCACTAGACATCGCATCCTTCTCTTGCAAAACTAAATCAAGTTTAGAAGACAAATTTTCATTTTCTTATTTTAAAGCAAAAGTCTTCTTTTTCAAAAAATTATACTTTTCTAACAATTTCTCACACACATAGAAAGTTCTTCATTTAAAGCATTTGGATCAACATAATCATCACATGAAGACTAGCATCATCACAATCTAATTGAGATTCTGAATATACCTCAAGGGAGTCATTCCTTCGACCATGTAGCATGCATCGTCGGATTCTCCACTAGATTCATCCTCCATTTGGATTGGCAATTGAAGCTTGGAGGTGGTCAAAGTGTTCCACACTGCAAAGGCGGAATCACAGTTAGAAACAAGCATAAGATATTCTTTATTAAGCGTGCTTTTAAGTGCCTCAAGGGCTTGTGCATTGGCCTCTATATGCTTGCTATCATTAGAGTAGGATTTCTTGGTAATAGCAAGGTAAACATACAAGCCTAGGGTTTTTAGGTACATGGACATCCTAAATTTCCACATGTCAATGTTAGAAACATCAAACATGGGAGGGTGACAAGCAATCCATGAGTGTGTGTAAACAATATACGTACAAATGCAAATGATAGATTAGCAAGCTAAAATCACACTCCTAGGTGGTTAAACCAAATATCAGGAGCATAGGCTCTGATACCAATTGAAATCACCTAGAGCGGGGGTGAATAGCTGATAAGGCTAATCTAATGAACTAAATGCGGAAATTAAAAACTAATTGCAACTACACTTAATGCAACCAACGAGTGTAGCCGAATTCCCCTTGAAGGGCTCTAGACTAACTCTTCTTAATTCCTCTGAATAAGAGTTGAGGCGCTATATGAAGCTCTCATGGTTAAGCACAAGTGAGGCACACACAAACAAGCCAGGCATATAATAATGATATGACAATA
>JAVJIF010023067.1:0-17320 GCA_038442645.1 Agave tequilana | reverse complement strand
ACCGTTTTACTACTCTGACTGTATTGTACTTATTGCCACCACATATATCTAATGTCTATTTCGTATGTCTATACATGTTGTTTTATTCCCTTGTTTTCACTATTTGCTCGGTCTTATCTGAGACCCTGGTTAGCATGCATGCCAGATTTAGAGCCCGAGACTTCACCCTCAGAGGAGGACCAGGAGTATCTGGACGGACTAGTTGAGCAGCAGTAGGGACGTTATCCCAGCGCGTACACATCGCTGATCATGTCACGTACTGTTGTACTATATCTTGGCAGTGGGCGTGACATTCCAACTCCAAGTAAGCTTCAAACATCAGTCTATCAAGATCTTCGCCTACCGCAGTTCCATCCTCCCCACGTTCACAATGTGTAACGCCCTTTTCAGAGCAGATAGTTATGGACAGTGACAAATTTTCCTGGCCTGTAATCCCAACCAATCAATGCTAGCAATCACAATCGTTACAACAAATCCAACACGTGCAGATCATGCAGTTACAACATTACGTCAATTTTGCCTCCACGCTGGCATTCTTGTTAGGTATATTTGATCTTTCTTCTCCAAGGAGAAGGGGATCACTTCCTTAATCCTCAGAGCACACATACACCATTGCACTAGCAGTTCCCAGTGCTAGTCCATCCGCCACACTTGAAGTTTTCGTGTTCTAATCCATCATCACTCTAGTAGTTTCCTGTGCTAATCCACCCTTCCACCATACCGACAGTTTATCTGTCTGTCCTTCCTACCATTCCACGTAGTGATTCTCACGCTTAAGGATCTTATGCTTGTACCACATCGTGGTCCTAACCTGAAATGTGTTCTTTCCCATGTATTCTGACAGATGTCACTCAAAGAGCGCCTTAAAATCGCTTGTGGTAGATCCATCCACGATGAGCAAGTTTTTATCCACCACAGCTAGCATGGATTGCAGGCACCTCTAACTTCTCATTTGTCATGTGCTGAGCTCTTCATGTACCAAATTAGAACTAATTATCGACCTAAAAGTCATTATCCTGTCAAAAGGAAAAAAAACATCTCAATCCCAATCTTGGGGAGCGGATATTTCCCCCCAAAAAGTGATGATGGCACCCCTCACATATTTACAAGTATGCCATTAATTTTTTGGACACAACTGTCTCATGGAAATGACGAAAATGCCCCTTCTCCTTCTTCTCTCCCTCTTCTTTCTTCTCCTTCTTTTTCTCGGCGCTGCCCCTTCCTTCCCCGATCTCCCCTCACCCTCCCCGGCATTCCCTGGCCTCCCCCCTCGCCTGGCGTTCACCCTTCCTTCCCTCTCCCTCCCTGGCCTCCGCCCTCGCCCCCTCCCCTCCCCCTCCCTGGCATTCTCGCTGCCCTCCCTACTCCTCCTGGCGTTCCCCCTCCCCATTCCTCCCCTTTCCCCTCCACCTCCCCCCTTCCCCTCCGTGCTGCCCCTTCCTCCCGCCATCTCTGTTCGGCCACTCGAGCCGGCATAGATCGTGGGGAGGAGGGGAAGCAGGGAGGGGGAGGGTAATGAGGGAGGAGGAGTGGGGAGGGGGAATTCCGGGGAGGGGGAGGGGAGGGTTCCTGGGGGACGCCAGCAGGGGGAGGGGGTAGGGGGTCGCCGGCGCGAAAGGAGGGGTAGGGGGTCGCCGGCATGGGAGGGAGAGAGGGAGGAGAAGAAGAAGGGGGCATTTTGACGATTTTTAAATTTTTTAGGGATGTCTTTATTAATTTGGGAGTGCCTTAATCCTTAGAGTGCCTTCCTCATTTTTTTTGGGTGGCAATATCGACTCCCCCAGTCTTGACACTGAACAAGTTTCTTCCAAAATTATAGGGCACGAACATGATCAAACAATTAGAATACCTCTGAAACAAATTCTCAACCATCCTTTAAAAAAAAAAACACCATCAATCCATCAAAAGCAAACTAATCTGCAAGGAAACAAACAAAACGGGCATGGAGCATTGCAAGACAACTATAGCATGGATGAAAACGGAGAAGAAAGACGATAAAAAGAAGAGAGAAGAAGAATAAGCTAACCTGAACCACACCAGCGCTCATCTCTCGTCTCTAAAGAAAATTAAGAGAATTGGATTGGCTTAATTTGTTTCGAGAAGAAGACTCTCTCGGAATATTATCATATTACGTTGGAATATTCTTCTCATTATTTGGGAAGGGCATAATTGTCATTCCAGCAGGTGTAAGCGGATTCGGAACTCGGATCAATTCCCACCCGTTCCCGAATCAGTCCGGATCTCAAAATTTTCGGATCCGCATTTGAACGGGATATCCATTTTCGTTTTCTTTCACAAAACCCTAGTAGTACGGCGACGGTGAGAAAAACAACTAGCGGGAAAATCTCGGAGAACTGGTTCCAAAGGCGAATCAAGTCCGAGAAGCTAGCTCTGTCCATTAAAAGGTATAATTAATTCATCTATTATTATATCTTTTTATGAAGATTTTTTTCGAGTAAATATTAGTGGGTATTATTGGTTTGGCATTTCTAAGTGGGACTGAGACAATTTCTGAGATTTTTGTTTTTGACGTTATTGATTTGAGATTAAAATTAGGATTCTGATAGGGTGTCATTGATTTCTGGGACTGAATCTAGGACTGGAATTTTCAATTTTTCAGTCTCACCGTGTACAGTCGATTCTAGTTGAACCCTAAAATTCGTCTCATGGAATTCTCAGCACAACCTCGTTTTCTCTCTCAAACGCTCCCCCCCTCTGCCTCTAATCTACTGTCCTCTCCCCTCCTTCCTTTCTGTCCCCTCCTATCTAACTGCGGCCATGGCCGCAGCAGCGCGAACCACCAGCAACAGCAACGGTAGTTTTTTCTTTTTTTTTGTTTCGAAGAAAGTTAAGAATAATTAGTTGATTGATATTGTACTTGAATTTTTAAATGAATGTTTGAATTGAAATTGGTGATTTGGTGGTGAATTAGTTGTATATTTGGTAGATTGATTTCGGCTTCTTTTTATGGAGGATTAAGGAGTTGAAATTGTGGTTTTTTTAGAAGTTCTTAAAATTTCTCTGAAAAAATAGGTTTCATATTTGAAGGGAAATGAATTCTTGATATTTAAATTGAAACTTGAAAACAACTTGATTTTATTAAATTGAAAAAATAAGAAAAGATTAGCTAAAGTTTAAAAGTTTTTTTATAATATTAAAAGGAGAGAGACAATCAAATTTGGAGTTTTTAAGTGATTTCAAAATAAAATCTCTTGAGAATAATATTTTTCAGAATATTATATGAGGAGGAAGGAAAACATTGGGATCTTTTTCAAAATTTTCAAAATTTATTGTGGAAAATGGAAGCATTTTTTTAGAATTTTTAAAGGGAAGGAAGAAAACTTTTCCCACAAAAATAACTTCTAATAATTTTGAAAGGAGGAAGAAAATAATTTTAGGGATTTTTTCGATTGATCAACCACAAATCTGTGAGATAAATAATAAATAATATGATAAGAAAATTAAGTTAGATTAGTTCAAAATAATCAACCACAAATGTATAAATAAAACAATGAACCAAAAATTGTCCAAGTTACCATCCCAAATTTATCTGAGAATTCAACAAATCCAAACATTTTGTCCTAGTCCTAGTCTTAGTTCAAAAAATTGTCTCACTCAGACAAATGATCTAGTCCCACTTAGTGGTCTGGAATCTCTTCTTTAAAGTATTAGCCCATATTCTTTATTCTTTTTAGTAGATTTATTTTTAATGGATTTAAATTTATTTTTGCTCAACTCTTATTTCTCACAATTTTCTCTCCTTTAGCTCTCCCAAACTGGAAAAGCAATACTCTTGACATTTAGGGAGTTTGGATTCATGATTTGAAGAACTTTATTGCAAAGAAATCTATTGGGTCTTTATTTCTATTATTTTTTAGAGTTTTGCTCATTTCTCTCGTTTTGTACTCGAGGGAGATTTTATGGATTCTGTGGTCTCTTCTATTGGCTGGGATTACAGCTGGTGAGTTCTTTTATCTCTTCTTATTTACTGGATTGTCCTATTTTGTATGAATTTTGTAATTCTTATCCACTCATGCTTACTAGTTTTAATCCCTATGTTTAACAAACATATCTTCTTCTTTTCTAATTGTTGTGATAAACTTATTCCAGTATTTAATCTCATTGAATTGGGAATATTTCTCCACTAGAAACTAACTAATGATTTAGTTGTTACCAAGTTCTACATAACTTATGCTAGCATATTTCTTGTTTCAAATATTGCCCAATGTTTTGAGATACTTGACACAATATTAGCACTATAATATAGAACGATATTGGGCTATATAACCGATACTGATGGACGATATTGATACTAACCATTGGCCAATACTGTTCTGGTAGGGAGATTTCAAACCATGAAAGAAGATAATGAGACTTTTTATTATTTTTTCTCCCTTTTTTTGAGAAAGGGGAGAAAAGAGGAGGACCTTTAGTTCTTCTTCACTTAACCAATACGCATCTTCCTAACCAATGGGAAAAGATGAGGTATTCACCTCTAAGATACCTACATATGTGCGAGCTGGTGAACCTTAGAAATATGCCTCCTTTCACCCAATTTCATTTACTGCCAACAAGCAATTTTTTTTCATTTTTTATTAATCATCTTGTTTGGACCTATTCTTTTGGAACATTTAAATTTAAATTTTTTTTAAAGAAACAAATAACCCAAATAACATCTAATTTAAGCATTTGCCCCTCTTTTGTTAAATCTCTCAATCCCCCTAAATTTTATTTGTGGAGTTTTTATTTTGTGCTTGACTATGAACAGATACGTGTTTCAAAACGAAAAGTAAACTAAATGTAATTCTACAATCAATATATAAACAAGGTCAAAATTTTCTAGTTCAGAATTTAAACTTAATTTAGTGGGGACATTAGGGAGATAATCTATTTCAATGAAAGTGTGGGTGTTTTTTTTTCCTTTC
The DNA here is from genome assembly GCA_038442645.1 of Agave tequilana. Lineage (NCBI taxonomy): Eukaryota > Viridiplantae > Streptophyta > Magnoliopsida > Asparagales > Asparagaceae > Agave > Agave tequilana. Next base: position 12,395 of record JAVJIF010023067.1, on the reverse strand, counting down.
CCTCTCATTTTCTTTTTATTCTTTTGTTTTATTTTCTTTTTCTTTTTTTCTTTCGTCCAACACGACAATGGTTGTTGATGCTGATGATAAATAAACAAAGTAAAGATGTATTGATATTCACCACCAATTAAAATACAATAGTCATTATAATTAGGCATGCATTGATAAGTGATGCTAATAGAATATACTCATTGAGATCAATCATTAGAACATAATATCAATTATTTAGTATGTTATCTATAAGATATAATTAACATAAGGAAATGGTGTTGAGAGATCCCCATTTTTGTGCCAGGTTATCCCTCTAGTGGTTCGATGCAACAAAAGTTTCAAATTTGTTGTGTTCATCTGTCAACTCTTGATACAGCTACAATTTTTCTCTTTTCCTTTCCCTTTTTTTTCTTTATTCAAAAAAAGAAAGAATTTCTTCTTCAAGATTATCAATTGGCATTCTCAATGTGATTATCCAATACACCTAGCTAGAATACTCCAGCATTATGTTTTCATAGCTGACTCCCTCATAGGATTTCATATCTACTTTTCAACATAGGGAATCCATGACACTTTGAGCAGCTGAGTGCCTTAATTAATAATTCTTGTGAAGTGGTAGGTCGACCTTCTCTCAAATCATTCATGTTGACAGGGTTGGTCCTCATAAGGTGTAAGGAACCCTTTCCCATTAACATATCCTACATCACACAAATAGCAATGACCCATATTAGAAAAGTAAAGAAGACTTTTTTCTTATACAAGTTCGAGTAAAAATTAATTTGAAGTATTAATATTATCAGTAAGTTAAAGTACTTCGTAGTATTAGGCTGTGTTTGGCAACGGGGTTAGGCTGGTATTAAGGCCCAACTCTGCCTAACCCTACCAAACACACAAAAGTTGTAAGGAGTTAGGGTGTAGAGGTCCTGGGATAGAATTTCCATTTTTTGAGAATGTATATGCACATACCCACCAACTTTTGGGAGTGAGCTTGGATGTTATAATTCCACCTTTTCAGTGAGCCTAATGCCTAATGTGACACCAATAGCCCAACTTAATCCCATGGTAAAGATACATATAACCAACATCCTGCAACCAAATGGGACCTTTATGTTATTATTCCTGAATTTTGCATCTCGAAAACTCTAGAAACAACAGTTGAACCCCCCTCTCAACCTAATGTAACATAATGAATTGTGTGTCTTGCTAGTAGTGTCACACCCAAAACCTTCGATTTTGGTTGCTATGTTCTATTTTTCTTGTCATGTATCCAGTTTTATCAATAGCTAGTAATAGACTTTGATATAGGTGTCGTTTAGTGCTCCAAGAGAACTTTTAAAATATTTCCATATATGATCCGATGGAGTTATCAGGGAGTGGACTTGTCAAGGATTGGTGCTGGACCTGTAAGGTTTTTTTAGTGAATAGGTCTTCTATCACATATATTTTGAAATTTCACCAATTGTCTACTTATTTCCCCTCTTGCCTAACAAAAAAAAAATCCTCTTTACTATCCTGGTATTCATATCATGTGCACAAATAGGCAAAACATCAAATCTTCTTGTGCACGTGTTCTTAGATGGACTCAATCTATACTTAATTTAAAGTAAATTCCACTGCATAAAGAAACCAAGGTTTCTAATATCGGCCGATTCTAATATATATCAGTGATATCCAATGTTCTAAAAAGCGAGTTCAGTACGCGCGCGGTCCGGGGCGCATAATGTTTAAACGGTTTAAATGGTGATTAAACGGATTACACGTTATATTATTATTTTAATATATAATAATATTATAATACTTAAAATATGCAAATGTGAATTTTATAAACTCTCAAAAAAACCATAAAAGATATAACAAACATAACTTGAAATTTTTAATTACTAGTACTAAAAGAAATTTAAAAAGTAATAATGTCAATCAGTTCAAAGTACATCAATGTACCTTCATTTAGAAAAGTAATAATGTATCGGGTTTGAGTTCAGTTAGCTTAATGAGTTCGAAATTCGAACCCATTTAGAAAATGACTGAATAATGTTTAAACGGACACTAATTAATCACCGATTAGACGCTTAATCGTCGCTTAAGTGAATTAATCGCATGGCTGAGTAATCCGACCGCTTTCTTCAAGTTCTATTCGGTTTCAGGCCGAAAACATTTAAGCGGCCGATTAATCGACCGCTTAAACCTTTTTTTAGAACACTGGTGATATCACATCGAGTTTTGAGGTTTCCGATGCGATATTATTATTAACACTTTAGTGTCAGCCAATTTCGGGGTCGATATTGCCGATATGACTGATATTTCTGATATTGACGGTCAGTATTAACGATATTGATACTAAAAATAATTGGCTGGCAGTGATTCCTAGATTTTAAATCATGAAAAGACTATTATATCCATGTGCGTAGTCCCTTTGCAGGCTAAATCACTATCATAGATAATCCTCCTCAAATTGAACATAGCTAGTGATATATATTTCATATGTTATCCAATTTACTCCTTTGAGCACCATTCTTATGTATTTGAGATTGGCCATCATTATTGCATTATGATTGCCTAGAGCATTTTCCAGTAGAGCTCCAGAATTGCAACAAGCCTTTGGATATATTTTGGTGTTAACAAAACCATCTTATTGTGATAAATAACATAATTGGCTATTAAATCATGTAAGAATGATGACAATGAGGATGTGACACACCTAGGAGCTTAAGAGCTTTTACTGAGATCATGATCAAAAGCAAACAATTTTCTTTTGTGTGTATTTTAGAATAGACGAGTGCACTGGATCTAAATGAGTTACCTAGAAAGTGGAAAGGAAACAAACCTCTCCATTTAATGACTTCTAATTTTCCAAACTTGAGATTGTTTAGTAACTTGCTGTGGAGATCAAAAATCTGAGATGAGAGGGTGAATAGGCACGTCAAATGCTATACTGATAATTTATCTGTGAAATGAATAGTTAAGTAAAGCCATGCCACGAACATACACTGCTAACCTTAACGAAAGATTAAGATCATAATAATGAATACAATTACTGCAAGATAATTAACTATTACAAGCAATATCATCAAATGAAGATTGTGTGACAAATTGCGTGAAGGACGGATTAAAAGATACATAGTCATCAATAAGAAGAGCAATATTCAACACATCCCTAGGACCGTAATGCTAACAGCTAAAAAGTTTCCAACATGAGGAAGGTAAGTTGGCTAGGGTTAGGTTAGGATCTATCAGGTGAGGAAGATGGCATGGCTAGAGGAGGGAAGTGATCGGAGGGAAGAGGATGGAGTTATCTGGAAGCAGTCAACTGCTGGGTCAAGGAGGTGGTGTTCTTCTCATCTTGATGACTTGATCAGATAGAAGAACTTCAGTTCATCATAGGTGGGAACGTGAGATACCCATCTATCTCAATAGGAATCACATTTTTTTTACCAATCACAGGAATGTAATGATGCCCATGAGGAACTCATTTCGGGGAGTGTTGAGGGGTCATCAACCCATAGTACTCAATCCTGCTTTTGAGAGTTACGTATATGATGACTCATTGATATGGTTTTTGATAGGATTAGCAGAATTTGATATAATTGAATATGCACTATATTAGCTAAATTTTACCATGTTAGATATTGGTTTCCCATTAATTGGCACGTGGCTCAGCATCAGGTGAAATGTACACGGGCATGTATGAATTATCTAGTATGCAACTGTGAGTCAGGACGTCCACTGAACTCATGCTCAAGAGTTGATGAAGGTTAGGAAATCTGAATAAGAACTCTTAAGCATATAATCTATTCAAATTATATTCTTGTATACACTCTGGACTCTTTTAAACATTTTAAAAAAAACGTAGACTGATAGAACCAAATCTACTAAAACTTTTAAATGTATATTGTGAGGGAATGACAAAGCAAGATATAAAAGGAGTCCCTTTGTTGTAGATTGGTTGATGCTTTCTATTCTTTTTCTTAAAGGCATTTCTAGTTCCAGAGGGCAACTTGACATGAATTTTTATGAGATGCAGCATGTACTTTTCTCGTGGCTAGATTACCGAAAACTACCATTCACTTTCAACTTTTTCCAGAAAACTACCGTAAACTTATTCTATTACGACTAACTACCACCATCTTTTCAAGAAACTTCCATCCGTCACTTAGCGGTTAACGACAGTCCGAAAAGTCCGTTTTACCCCAGTAATTCCGCTCCCACCCACACGAAAAGCCTTCAGAACTCCAAAACTGATAAAGAAAAAAAAAAAAAAAGAACCCTTAAAAAAAAAAAAAGAACTAAAAAGAAACAGTATTCCCCCCCTCCCCCCTTGTTCTTCTATGTTGTTGATTTCGCAATCGTTGCCAGAGCGCCGCGGTAGCATCTTACAACTTGTGATGAGCTCGTTGAAGAGGCCATTTTTTACACTTGCAACAACTAAAGGGATGAGGATCGAGAGAGAGGGTCGATGGAAAACCCTGACGAGACTACGAGAGGGTGAAGGGTTTTTTTGAAGTGATCGGAATGGGGGGCTGGGGACTTAAAAGAGATGATGGTAGGTAGGGGGTGAGGGTATTTTTGCCATTAATTGGTCATAATTAGTCACGATGGGGTCACGCGATCAAAAACTTAACTGCTAACTGACAGATGGTAGATTCTTGAAAAGATAGTGGTAGTTAGTCGTAATAAAGTATGTTTATGGTAGTTTGCTAAAAAGCTTATGGTAGATTTTGGTAATTTAGCCTCTCTTTTTGAAGACGAGAAATGGCCAATGGAACTACTAGGATGGATGTTATTTAGTCAGAAATGTAAATAGGAGGCTGCTGGGTTTCATAATGGAAACATGAATATAAAATATATGAGCTTAAGAACTAGAAGAAGTTAGATAGTATTTCCTATTTATGGATAGGGGATTTCTACGGGTGACTGCCTTAAAATTAATAGGAGGATATTGTTTATACTTTATATAATTTAAGTCGGGTGTTCAAATTAGAGTAGGTGCTTCCAGAGAGCTACCTAAGTATACCCATGGACGGAAGAAAAATTGTAAGATTGCTATAAGAGTAGCCGTGCACTAGTGTTCTAGGAAAAAATGTCTAAATTTAATAAGGAAATAATAGATCTGAAATAGCTGAAAGGAGAAGAAGGATTTTATGCAGCCAACCCCAATAAGTTAGTGCTTTACTATTGTGGAATACTTTTATACAAGAAGCAGATGCACATTGATGAGGACATCACCAATTGCTAGTTTTCTTATACCTTAGTTTATTTTTGAGTAGTTGTCTTCTTTTATGTGGGTGTTTAGTACCACAATGGTTATCCTCAAAAAGTGCTCTTTTTTAAAGCTTATAAAAAGGTCACAGACTTTTTTTATTGGTAGATAATGATTAAATAAAAAATTTTCGGTTAAAGCTTCTTAGCTCTCGAGTTCTTGAGATTGGTGTGTGAAGCCCGTGGCGTAAGGGGTACGAAGCCCGTGGTGTAAAGGGTGCGTAGCCCAAATCTATTTGGTTTTTATATCTAAATCTTAATTTCTCTTTTCTATTTTCTTATCAAACCCTTAGTTCTCAATTTTTAGTTTGAGGGTGATTGTGATTCTCCCGTATTACATCAATTTGGTATTAGAGCTTTAGCTCCAATCCCCTTCGAGAAAAATTTCCCTCTTTTCTTCAAATCATAGTCTCTCTCAAATCCTAGATCTGATCTAACCCTAGATCTATTCAAAAAAATTACATCAGTTCTTCTTTCACAAAATTCATCTAAAAAAAATTGTAGCAAAATTCCCTGAAAAATCCCCTAAATTTCAAATCATTAATATTCATCCATCTTCAACCTTTCTCTTAACACCGCCGCCCGCTCCCTAATACTCTGCCATCTTCCTCTTCATCTTCTTCTTCCACCTCTTTCACAGATCACTTCATCTTCTTCTTCTACCTCTTCCTTAACGCTACCACTCTCAAAATCTCACCACCACTGTCTTCTTCATTTGCGCACCCCTATTGCTGCAAATCCCATCACGCACACCACCAATCTGCACCACCTCCGTCACGCCACCGTAGCTCAAATCTAACGCCACCACCCTTCACCACGCAGCTGCCACTTGACGATGCCATCAAACTGTCATCACATCATCTTCACCACCATCATCATTGCCACCATCCTCCGCCCCCTTCGTCATCGATCTCATCAAGAACCCATGTCTGCCCCTTGCCCTCGTCTTCACCCCATGTCTTCATCGTTGTCGAGCCCTCGTCGCCGTCCAAAGCTCGCCACCCGCGCCTTTGTCACTTCAGAACTGTCTACGCCACAAGCCGCCAGTGAAGCTCCACGATGATCATCGCCCTCTGCATTGTCTTCAACCTCCAGATCCAGACCTCTACCATCGTCTTCTCCTTCGGACAACTTCGTCGCCTTCAGCCGATGCCTAAAGCCTCGTCGACGTCAGATTAGAGCTCCTCCAATCCCAGCGTCAGATCAAAGCTCCGCCGACCTCCCCAACGTTGCCCAAGCCTTGCCCGTCCTCCCTTGTCATCATCGAGCTCTCGTCAGACTTTCCCCATCGTTACAAGGCCCTCATTAATTTGTCGCTGCCACCATCTCTGCTATGTCTTCGCCGGAGCCACTTGCCAACGCTGCTCCATCGAGATCCCTCAAACCTCAAACCCAATTAGTTTGATTGAGTTTGAGTAGGATTTAATAAATCCGACCCGGGCACTTGGACTTGACCCGCAACAAGGGTCCAACCCGACTTGACCGAGACGGTTCATTCAGCTCAAATTGGAGACTGAGTCAACTCGACCGAATTGACTCGACTGAGTCAGCTCAGTCTAGAAGCAACATCGATCTTCTGGAGTTCGTTTTCAGGCTCGTTCGGAGTCTAATTCGAGTTCCGTTTGAAGCATTAGGTTCGTGACTGAGTCCCGAAGCTACTGGAAAGAGTTCATAGCGATTGGATAGCATATTCGAACCGCAAGTCCGTGTTTGGTGCCAGTACTATAGAAGAGTAGTGTTTCAGGCCCTTATTTTCAGTCCGATTTGAGCCCAGTTCAAAACAGTTTTCTTCCATCTCAATTATTGATATTTTAGGACATTGTGCGTGATTTTCAGCTCTTCGATGTGAGTATTTCTCCAAGGAATGTTAGAGAAATTTTGCGTTTGGGTGTGAAAGACTCACCCCTCAGATGATATCCTAACTTGAGCTGAATTGTTAATTGTTAAATTACTTGTAAGTACTATTTAGATTGCGATAATTTGTTAGTTGAAATGTTATTTGCTTTTATTTAGTGGTTGCATCAGCGTTTGTCATTTTCATCATTTTAAGAGTGTATTTTCTTTGCTTTTAGAACTTGAACTTTTAGGATATTTTTATTTTCACTTAGTGCTTACATTTAGTTTACTTGTTTAGAATTTTTCACTGTATCTGCTTGATTGTTAGATTTTACATTTGAGCCATTATGACTAGTCAATATTATAAGGACCATCTCTTAGACCAGCTTCACAACTTCCATCATGGTCATATTTCCGTTCGGGATTACATAGCTATATTTAAGAACTTGACCCATTGTAGTGACGTGAAAGAGCATCATTCTGAAACTATAACTAGGTTTGTTTGGGGTTTACAGCCTAAAATAAGGCCTGTTATGATTACTGACTCTTATGATTTAAACGTTGTTGAAGAGGTCTTTGATGTTGCATTAAAGATAAGATTGACTTTTAAAACGTTAGTCAATCCCAAGGTTCGATAACCCAAGTGTGAGGAGTGTGGACATTATGAATATCAGTGCCCCTCAGAGAGTTAACATGTCAGAACTGTGCCTAGTAATGATGTTGACGACTTAAAGATTATTGAGGATGTTCACGTTTTTTCTAAGACTACTAGTATAATTGAAAACATATCAGTTGATTTCAATACACCGTGTCACGCCCTGCTATCCAATATAACGTATAACAGTACGTGACATGATCGGCAACGTGTACACGTGGGGTATATGATCCCTCCGTACACACGTTAAGCCTTATGTAGACTTGTATAATTATCATACTAAAGCAAGAACAATGCTGATATTGTATATATCACATGTAACAACAGTACATAACACAGTCTCGCACAGTACTAAAAACAAAGTACACATGAGTCTCGCACAGTACCAACAACAAAGTACATATGAGTCCATCAGCACAATTATAAAGATGTACATTACAATTATATAACTATAACACATAAAGAGTACCGTTATGGAACATACTTCAAGCCAAAAGAGATAAAACGTCACAAACAGTCTTACTGCTGCTCAGTTAGATCGCCAAAATGCTCCTGGTCCTCCTCTGATGGTGCAACCACGGGATCTATATCTGGGCATGTAAATTCAGGGTCTCAGATGCGACCGGGTAAGTGTACAAAGGAAAAATACAGAAACAATAGAATAACATGACGTATAATGATACATGAAATAAATGTGATATCCATGTGATGACAATAATCACAATATGATCAGACAAGTAAATCTACACGATACTGTTCGTGAGTGTATATACACGTGCCATGAGACCTAACGATCGAGAAGCACTGATTAAGTGGGTATATCCCGTGCATGCCTGAGACCACGGCCTTAATAAGCCCCTGGTTGCTGAGACCAGAGCCAACCCTCTAAGACTATAGCAAGTAATGAGAAATGAGAAACGAGAGCTCAATGAGTTATAACACTAGGTAGCCAACACTACCACGTCCCCCTGCAGTGGGACTATAATGAATCATAATGGATCCAAATACCCACCTAACAATATCTAGTCAATCATCCAGTCGTTCCATTCCAAGTGATTTGTACTACAGAAAGACGTGTGTGGACAAGGTATGATGAATACACATGGCTCCTCGTATTATAGGATCAAGCATCAGGTATACATGATGCACTCTCCAAGTGATGTGGTAGTATGTGTGCGCGCGCGTCTACGTGTGTGTAAACATGTACCGTGTAATAACGAGGGTCAATAACAAAAATATTTGTATAACAAGTATCAGAAATATGTAACATGGATGTCTGTGTAGCAAGTAACAAGAATAAATATCAAGAATCTCTGGGTATCGTGTAGCAAGAATAAATAATAAGAATACATGTATTTATCCTAGCTTCCTCCATAATATATCATAATCATCACTAATAACCTAACAAGACAAACCCATGCTGAAATATATCACAGAATTCTTTAGGGAGACAATAATTAGGAATATCCACATTCCCAAGTATCGAACAGACCAATTAGATAACACGAATAGTATAGATGATTTTAATGATAAAATAATGGTAATAAAGAGAAACACTTGCCTTATAAGTGAAGTTCTCGTTGTTAAGGTCCTAACGGTGTCAACAACATGCTATTTGGACGTCAGATGATCAAGTTATTGCTAACTCTTGTATCAATTCAAATATTACAAAACAGGTCCTGAATACACCGATTATTAATAAGGTCCACATGTCTTCCGATGGTACCAGTGACGAGTGCCTAGTAAGTCATTCGAGTTCTCTTATGCTGAATGTAGTTTTATGATCGTTCCTACCGAGTCATATTCTAGTGAGTCATCAGAGTTCTTTCCTATGATCCAGTATGTGATTTCTAGTGCTTTTTCTTTTAGTTGTTTCAAGTTTGTGTCTGAGTCCAATATACCTCTATCTGCGGGATTAGGTGTGAGCCCCCTAGGCATCCCAAAGATATTATTTTTCATTTTTAGAAATTATATTTAGAGTGCCTACTGCATTGCATATGCCTATTGTACATATTGATGATATTACTAGGCCGATAGCAATTTGCAATGATACCTATAAATTTGCTGCATACTTATATAGTACTTTGCAAGAATTTACAGTTGCTAATAAAGTAATGGTTACGAGTCACCTTGAGACTGTGAGAAAGTTGCACACTTGGCGTACAGATTTCGATAGAATTCTGAAGAGGAGTGCTTTTATTGCTTACGAGTTGGACATTTCATGGAATCCTTGTATTAATTCTATCTTCAATAGAGATGATGCACTTCTATTTACTATCGGTGCTTTAATTGAGCTACAATCTTTTACAACAATCCGTCACAAAGTCCACCTCAACCTTCACCATCTTGGTCTCGATGTGATGAACTAGTGCTGATTGTTCAACCACCACCATGACCCGATTGAGATGCTTCGTGAGGGGAGGCCTCACTCGACAGGGTCGAGTTTCTCTCACCCGGGAGAAATGATAAGGACATCACTAGTTGCCAGTTGCTTTTTTATGTCTTAGTTTATTTTTGAGTAGTTGTCTTCTATTAAGTGGGTATTTTGTACCACATCGGTTATCCCTTAGAAGTGCTCTTTTGTAAAGTCTATAAATAGGCCACAGACTTATTTTATTGGCATACAATGATTAAATGAAAATTTTTGAGTTAAAGTTTTTTGAGCTCTCGAGGTCTAGAGATTAGGGTGTGAAGCCCATAGTGTAAGGGGTGTGAAGCTCAAAACTATCTGGTTCTTATGTCTAAACCCTAATTTCTCTTTTCTATTTTCTTGTCAAAATCGTAGTTCTCAATTTTTAGTTTGAAGGTGATTGTGATCCTCTTGTATTACATCACACATGCTAGAAAACTAATCATGTTATCTTTCAAAATGATTCTTTGTGCTTTATTTGACCTTTTTTGGGAAAGAAACATTCTTTCATTGTTGATGAACATGAAATACTTCAATTCACATTTGCCAAGTTATATAATCCTATCCTTTAGCAGTAGATGTGCACTGAAAGAAGCTTTCAGCTATTGAAACATCAACTGCATAATGCTTCCTCCAGCCTTCTCTGGGGCATCTGCGAGGAGATTCCTGAAAGCAAAGAGGGCATCACTTTTGTTGTGATAATATATTATGTCTTCTTTCAGGATCTGATAAATAACATACAATAGAATGATGTAGATTAAGGGAGACCTCTTGCATGACCACTAGAGGTTTTGCCACTATGGTGCAGTACAGTGGCATTCACCAAGATTTATCTTATAAACTTCATCTAGTTGTTGAAAAAAATTTAATGTGCTTCTTTGCAGATTGCATGGCTCATCATATGTCTTCTCTAATGAATTAGTGGTATTTTGCATATCTTGTAGTGTAATTCCTCTTCCGCATCTCTGAGTGTTTTTGTCAACAGTGACTTTGAAGTAGAATATGGATCAAAGGAGCATGCAGCTATTGTATATGCAGCATTAGATGTAGACAAAGAGGTAAAGGTTTCTTCACAATGGTTGCTATGGTTTTGAACTTTTACCACAAAATTGACATTTGAACTGTCAAATTTTTTAAATCATGAGAGCTAAATTTGACATTGGCATGCTTGTACAGTTGCAGCCAGACAAGGTGAAGAGACTTATTTCTGTATCAGATAGCAAGCTTATAGTGTGAGTTCACTCATCAATAAATACATGGAGATTTTTACTGTTCTCCGAATACATGGAGATTGTTTAAACTATAATTGCATCTCCGAATTTGTGATTTTTACTGTTATCTTCTTATAGACACTTCAAAGCTGTGGAGGCCAGATTTTTGCGTGCTTCATTCAGTTCGCTTGTAGACCTTATGATACTTGCAACAAAAATCATCGAGGAATTTGGCCAGGATGGCAACCACTTGGAACAGAAATGAGGCTCTTCTGAACAGTATTAAACATGTCAAATGAAACAGAAATGTATCTACAGTTTAAATGTATTATTACTCTCATTTGAATCATTTGGTGTAATCTCATTCTGTTGTGGGTGTGGTGGTAATTATGAAGCTGAGTTAAACTTATGTTGTGCTAATTCTATTGTGGATGAGGCTGTAGTGAACAAAATTATAAAGTAGAGTTTTTTTTTTTTTTTTTTCCTAATTATGAAGAAAAGTAGGTAGTTGAACCTGTTAGCTAGAAAACCAGCAAATACATGATTTTTATATGGATATAGTCAAAAATAGAAGGCATTTTTTTCCGTCATACTTCTTATTTTTCATATTTTTCTCTCTTAGCATGGATAGTATATAGAGTAAAAAAATTAGCCGCATTTCTACACCGGATATTTTCATATACCTTTTTTTTTTTTTTTACACTTAATACGAAGTTTTAAGCCATTTACAAAACTGACAATGGGACGACTAGACTCTTTAGATGGGAATCTTCATTCCCACAGAGAGCTTAAAAAGTGAAGATTTATTTACTTTTATGCCATTGGTGCTCACAAAATTAAGATAGGAAGTACGGAAGCTGTTGGCATTTGTTTATGCTGAAGTAACAAGGAGGAGCTCAAAGTAACTTTTTTGGTTCTTTAATTGCTTGTTCCACAACAAAAAAGGAGAAGGATTTGGATGCATTTAGGATGATGCTTAGGGCAAATAGCATGAGAGGATAGAAACTTATTTATTTATTATTATCACAGTAATTAT
>JAVJIF010023066.1:0-50929 GCA_038442645.1 Agave tequilana | reverse complement strand
TTTGGTTCATGCACTATTCTTATGTAGGTCTCTTATATGGCTATACTCCTAGAATGTATGCAAATTTATAATGTTGCTTATTATCTGATGGTATGAGATGAACTTTTGTTGCTAGGAAAACATTCAAGTAGATTGCATTTATAAATGTCAAGATGCTGTAAACATATTTGGATGTTGAATTGATTTGTCCCTATTGGACCAAACTACTGCTTATTTGCTGTAAGGATGCAAAAATGATTGCACACTAATGGAAACTTAAATTGTAGGTCCACACTGTTAAGCCATAAAGTGCATAATCTAAATGAAGTCACCATCTTTGGATGCTTCCAATTCGTGAATCTCATCTTGGCATGTTAACGCTATTTCGAGTTGTTCATTTTGGAAGTTCTGATGGAATGTCAAAAATTCATTTTCATTTTTCGTCATTGTAAATGCTGCAGTACAAGCCAGTTAAGCAGGTTTATAAACATCCATGATTGGGTTAGTCTGATTAGGATTTGGGTGAAGTTCTACTGGAGGCAGCAAGTCTGACTCCATATGTGATAGGTTCTACCAAAAAGTCGAGTTGTTGGACATTTTTTAGCTTGATATATCACACTGTCTTTGATTATTCATTTAATTAACTTGTTGGTTATTGTTAATTGAGAACTTTCTGCATAATTTTGAACTTGAGTTTGTTCTACCTGAACAATGCACCAACTCATGAAGTTGTTTGTGGATTTGTTTACAGACTTCTCATTTTGCCGCTGTTGTACAATTTCTTGAATTTGGCTTTTGTTAATTAATATTTGGAGTTGTATATCTGTTGTGAATTTTTTTTTCTCTATTCCTTTTTGGAGGAAAAAAAAGGCGCTGCAAACTTTGGACAACTGCACTAGAAATTAGATGGTAATTTGGCGTTGATGAGGATTATACTTCCTTTTGCCGCAAAGCATGAACTGCTCTATTATTCTTAGTGACAATAACTTATAAGCAGCACAGCTTGGAACTAGTAACTAATACCACTTAAAAGAAATTGTGGAGCCTAGCCTCCCAATTGGAGTTGGGGTAGGCATCTGACAGAGGACTTCAACGTTATCCCTTTCTCTTCTTCATAAGGCCTCATATTAAAAATATAGGGTAATAGTATGGGTTCACTCAATGTATGGGCCGAGGGTGTGATTGTGAGGGCTGTTTATGTAGGTGGGTAAGCGGTGCTGAATAGGTTAGATAGTATTGTGAAGTTGGCGCTACTAGGGCATAGGAAAATCATGGAGGTGGGCAATAATATAGAGATGTGACTGTTGGATGTTAGGTGGTCTCAGAGGAGGCACACGTTGTTGGCAGGGAGTAACCAGGCTTGGAGAAAGCCTTTGGAGGGCAAGGAAGGTGAGGACATGGGTAGATGCTGGATGCATAGGAACAATTGCTGGAGAGGGGATGGTATGGTTATAGCCATTGAGAACTTGAAGTTGCTGGATAAGTACGATTGATGTGGTGTTGTCCAACTTGAAGTTTTTGGTTCCCTGTAACTGATCCGGCACAGTGCAATCTATGCTGTCAAAGCTTTGTAATGACTTGTGCATCGCTCATATCCTGTGGAGGTGCAACTGTCAGATGGAAGCAGATCTACTGGGTTCTGTCTTAGTGGCATCAGGTCTCGTGCGGCTTTGGGTAGTAGTTGTTGCAGTTGTGAAGGTTAGGAGTGAGGACAGTTGGTTGCAACCTTCTGTGTCTGTATCTAAATGATTGTTATTGGAGAGGCTGTCGCTGTTCTCACCTGTGGTTTGCATGATGAACTATGGTACATTGGGTTGGCAACTCCGTCGTTGTGAACACAACTCACAAGGTCTTTATGAGCAGTAAACAGCTAAGACAAATCTGGGGTGAATATCTCTTGGACAATCGATGCATGATTTAATGCAACAAACCTAAGTCATTGCGTCTATTTGAAAACGTGGAGAGGTAAATATTATCAACCGGTGTTGGTATGCGTCTATCCTAGGTAAGGGCTTAAATGGGTTTTATAATATTTTTGAGCCTAAATATAACATTTGGTACTTCTACAGGTGGCCGTAATTAAAAAGCTGAACCAATTGTTTGTTGGTTTCCTGATCTTGATTGGAATTAACATTCCTGTTTGCTTCAATCACCCTGTATGAAATCAAACAGTTTTTCAATATTATAGTGTCTATAGCTATAATTAGAGAAGCCATGGATAAACTGAAAGGTGGAGAATTATTACTTTTTCTGATGCTTCATCGGATCTTGTGGAGCCACATTTTTGAGCTCTCCAAATGTTTGTTGATTCTGCTCCTCTTCCATCTTGGGTCCTATTGATTACTCAATTAAGATGATATTTATGTTGCCCTTTAGTTCTCTAGAAGACACAACTCAAAAGACACAAAATTATGCAAGGTACCTCTGAGTTAATTTACTCTTGGAACTAAAATCAAGAGTGGTCATAGAATTCCAACGAAGCCAAACAAAATCTTGATAAGACGGAAGTACATCAGGTATGCAGCATGGGTCAGAATGCTCTGCAATAAGAAGCATGAATGCTGTGCAATAAGAAGCATGCTCAAAAAGTGTGCACAGCTGAAATGAGGATGTTGAGATGGATGCTTGTTAATATGCCAAAGGTTAGGATAGGAAATAAATGCAATCA
Organism: Agave tequilana; assembly: GCA_038442645.1. Lineage (NCBI taxonomy): Eukaryota > Viridiplantae > Streptophyta > Magnoliopsida > Asparagales > Asparagaceae > Agave > Agave tequilana. The sequence continues at coordinate 48,282 of JAVJIF010023066.1, read as the reverse complement.
TAAGAAAGTAGGGATAGCTTCAATGGAGGACAGCAGAGGGAGAATCATTGGAGATGGTTTAGATGTCCAAGATAGACCATCAAGGCACCAGTTATGAAAAGTGATGAGATCCTAGTTAATGGAATAACAAGGAGTTGGTGTATAAGTAACCCAACATGGATTCAGGCAGTAAAAGAGAGTAAGGTAGTTGTTAATTTGCCCAAGCTGAATTGGCAAAAAGGATTCAGGTAGCTGAACCAATGATTTGGGACAATCGATTTGTTGCTATTGTTGTTGAATCAAACAATAAAAGAAAAAGTAGAGTAGCTGACTAATTCAGAGTGAAATTCCACTTCTAATTGGCTAGAATGTTCCTAGACTAATAGTCTCAAGACTAGGTCTTCTATAATTAACCATAAAGATAAACTAGAACCCACTGAATGCTCATATCTATTGTGTTAATTAACCCCCTATTCTTGCTCTAAAATTTCTCCTGTATTACTTGGCTCCAAAGTTAGCTGATTGGTTGTTGTTGCGTATTACTAAGCTACTTGATGTAACTTTACTTTGGTTACCCTTGCCTTTTTTTAGCTACTGCTTTTTATTTTTCAGCGTAATTCTTCCACAAGAGAAACTATTTATCATTTTTATTGAATAGATATATTAATCCTGTTAGTTGACATTTGCATTCTCTACAGGACCCTCCTGAGGATGCTGTTGTTACTATCTGTGGACATGTTTTTTGTAACCAGTGTATTTGTGAGCATCTTACAGCAGATGAGAACATCTGTCCTTCACCAAACTGCAAAGTTCAACTTCGTGCATCTTCCGTATTTTCCAAGGGCACATTAAAATGCACTATGTCTGAGGAACTGGGTGATGATTGTTGCTCTGGTACTGGTTTTGAAATGGGGAACAAGCATAAGAAGTTTGAAGATAACTGGTCCTCTGATTCTTCTAAGATAAAAGCTGCTCTTGAGATTCTGCTGTCACTGCCCAGATTTCAATGTCCCTTGGAAAATAATGTCGAGAAATCTGATGGTGAATCTTCTATTTCTTCATCAAATACAGCTAACTCTGTTTCGGCGAGATCTTCAGTGGAGTCGAGTGGTACAGAACATGTAAACTTGCAGAGATGTTCTAATAAAGAAGTATCGGAAAAGGCTATTGTCTTCTCCCAGTGGACGAGGATGCTGGACTTGTTGGAGGGCCCATTGAAAGCCTCCTGCATACAGTACAGGAGGCTTGATGGCACAATGTCCGTTGCTGCTAGGGAGAGAGCCATAAAAGATTTTAACACCCTTCCAGAGGTCTGTTTAAGGAACATCCCCATCTTTTTGCTTCATTGTTCTTGTAATTTTTTTATCAAATATTGATAATCTTTGTATTGTATGCTTTTCACTATCTTTATGCTAGATCACTGTCATAGTTATGTCTCTGAAAGCTGCAAGTTTGGGGCTGAACCTGGTAGCTGCTAACCATGTTATTCTTCTCGACCTATGGTGGAATCCTACAACTGAAGATCAGGCAATTGATAGAGCGCACAGAATTGGCCAGACACGTCCTGTAACTGTTTCTCGGTTAACAATCAAAGACACCGTTGAAGATAAAATACTGAGCCTCCAGGTATCTATTACCTGCCTTCTTTTATATCATCCATCATTTTGATTTCTTCGAGCATGTTACGATTCTTTCTAATTCTAGGGAGTAGAACAATAGTTGATCGTAAAAGGCTGCAGATTTTCTTAATTGTTATTTCTTTTTACTACCCAGTTACACTCAATTTGGCCTATATGTCCTTGGAAAGTTCTGATTGGCCAACTACAGTAGCGGGCTGCCGAGTCCTATTTTTACTTATTATTATCATAAATTATTATTACCTGTATTAGATTCCTTTTTCTATTACTTATAAGCCCTAACACCTAAGTTGACAGAACTGTTTTTTAGACATTAGGAGAGCTGTCTTTGGACCACAATTACCTTCTCATGCCTCCTTTCCTTGATTGGTTACCTTCAACTTACATAAAACTGATGGCATGTGGTTTTGCACTCACTGTTCAAGTCAAGTCTTCTTAATGATGTGATACAATTGTGACTTTAGTTTTATAGCTTATATTGTGCCTCGGGTATAGCAGTATATTGTATAGCTACCCTATCAACTTACTACTTCGTATAAATTCTTTGTCGTCTAGGGGTATTTGCGAGCTTGCTACTTGGTTGCACATGAGCTCAAACTGTTTATATAAGAAGGTAGACCCACTTACATCAGTATTGGCATTTCCATATGATTTTTGATGTGGCATAACGGATAACTCCTTGTTTTTAGTCCTTACCAGGGGAAAAAACACAAGGAAAAGGAAAAGGAAAACTAATTCTAGGGATGTCTCCACCATTATAGATTTAATGATGATCAGAAAATTGCATTCCCTTTGCCTTCGATCAACAAACGCTTTTTTCATCTTGCTTCGAGCATGTTTGTCACACCCAATTGAATAGTATCACATGGGATGTGAGCTAAAAGAGTCTCTGTGGTATATAATAATTCTTTTGAACTCAAGAATTAATCATTCCGAGGATGCTGGCATTTTTGAGGGAGAAATTGTTGAAATACTCAACAAGTTTGTTCAGTTGAGAGTAGTACCATAATGCTTGACCCCTCTGGGAATTCCTCACTTGGAGCATGGTAATATTTGATCTCCTAACATATTAAACTTGCTATGATTTTATAAGGCAATTAATTATGGTTCTCTCTCTTTCTTAGTTTTCTATCTATAGTTTCCTGGGTTTTCATTGCTGCATATATTATCTAGTTACTATTTTATTTTTAAGGTAAAATGTAGTTAATTATTCAAAGTATTTTTTAGATTGAGGAAGTGAGTATAAAATTGGATGCTACATGCAAGTTCTCCTCACGCATAGTTAATTTCTCACACCCTTGCTGGCTTTCTCTTTAATATGTGATCCTCATTTTTTTTAAATGGTATTTGAGGTATACATTTTTATATAAATAAATCTTTTTCGTTATATTTAATACATGTTTTGTTATGTTTGAACATTTTATGGTTCCATAATTATCAGTTGGCCTGATTGCATGCCCTTGCTGAATGAAAATTCTGGCTCGGTCCTTGGCATCAACATCTTGAATCCATAGTGTGGTTTTGTGTTTGTAAAATATGTTAAATGATTAAAAGATTGGTGCAAGTAGCAAATTTTTATCCTAATGGTACAAGGAGAGATAAGTCAACAAACACAACTGCTAATTGTTATCGAAGCATCCTAAAGTGGCATTGATATCAAATTCAGCAGGTGCAGATTATTTTAGGCTGTGAGTTCTAATTAAATTTTCAGACCCTGCCGGTTATGTCCTTGCTGGATGAGCAGGTAAAAGGAACTCAGAACATTTGGTTTTCGGTTCTAGTTATTTTAAATGTCTTAAAGGTGAGTGAATTATCAATGATTTGTGTTTGTTAAAGTCTTTGATTATTATAGTTACCTATTAGGATTCATATTGTAGATCTCATATTAGGAGTCATTTTTATATGCCACTAGTAGTTATGTTCTTATATATATTATTAGGAGTTCTATTTGAAAATACACCTGGGGGGGGGGGGAGGGTGAATAGGTGTATGGTAACTCTAATGACAAATGATGCGGAATTAAAACTAAATTGCAACACACTTAGTGTAACCAAGAGTGTAGCCGAATCCCCGGTGAAGGGCTCTGGATTAACTCTAGATTTCTCTAAATAAGAGTTGAGGTGCTATTTGAAGCTCTCTTGGTTCAATATAAGTATGGGCACACACAAACAATACTAAGCATATAAGATATTCGCAATATGATGCGATGCAAGATATAAGAGAGAGTTTAGAGATAGTGGATCATTCGCAAACACAAAGATATGTTTCGAGGTTCGAGCTACTGCTCTACGTCCCCGCCTTCACACAGAAGGATTTCCACTAATGCGTCCACACAGGGAACCTCCACTGAGGATTTAGGTAAATACGATTAGGAGCACACAACTTCTCTCTACAACAAACATAACCTCTACACAAGAGGCAAGGAACAACAACAATCCTCTATACTTAGAGGGATGGGCACTTAGCCAAACAACAATCACCTCACACTAGAGGGATAAGGCACTAAGCCAAAAAATAACCTCAATCACCTCTACACTTAGAGGGATATCAACACAACCTCCACAATCACTTTACACAAGAGGGATAACAACAAATACAAGAAAGGTTACAACTCTTGGTGATCTCAAAGACCACAAACCAATTTTTCTTATAAAAATAAGATTCTATAGATAGGATAGATATGATAGCTCAAGTGTGAGAAATCAAGGTGTTTGGAAATCAAAACACAAAGAAAAATACTTGGAAAAATAACTGGAATAAGATAGAAATGAAGATCAAAATCAATATCCCAAATACTCTATTTTTCTTTGAATTTGTCAACACTTTAAAACAAATAAAGATAAATCTTTTTGGCATAAAAACTATTTTAAAAATTTGCTGTTAAACAATTGTAAAGGTGGGAAAAATTGCTCTCTAAAAACTTAATCAAAACAGCCTAAAGGGATGGGTATTTATAACCCATTCCAAAAACTAGCCGTTGGGCCAAATCAGCAGAAAAATTCTGCTGTCGGTCGACCGGCCAACGGTCGAATTTCCGACCGTGGTGCCATCAGTCGACCGCCCGGTCGACCGAGGCTGGATCCAGAGAGCAGTGCTCTCTCTGGACGATCGATCGGACCGGTCGATTGATCCTCAAGCCAAAAGGCCTGTGCACGTTTGTGCACATGGTCGACCGGACCGGTCGACCGACTTCTGTCTCGGTCGACCGGCGGAAGGCCAGGTCACAAATTTTGGGGATTAAAAACTTGGTCTTTTTAGTATCAATTAAATCTCATAAAATCACATAAATTCGACAAAAATAAGTTCTTATAAGATAAGATCTTTGAAATACAAATATGCGTGGCTAAAATTCAGCACATATTATAAACAATTTGAACCATTTTTGTGATATTGAAATTTGGCTTAAACACAAAATCGATATTTTTTCAAAAACCAAACTTTAAAATGGAAATCCGATTTTCCAACACCTGTATAAATGCAAAAACATGATATTGAAACATATTGTATATGGATAGAATCAATATACATGAAAGAGATATTATATCTATGTTTTGACATGAAATTCAAAATCGGTTATATCGAAAACTAAAAACCAATAAACTTTAAAACTTTTGTGTGTGTGTGTGTGAACTTGAGCATATCAATACTATCTACCTTACACAAGATCTAAGTATACTAAATTAAACAAACTGAGGTCTTCTTGTAGAATTCCTTCTCCAAGTCGACTTGATCCAAACGCGATCCAACGAGCTTGACTCCAACCGAGTACTAGATGCGATCTTGACGCTCGAGCTCTTGAATTACCATGTATTAGCTCCAAAACTCCTTTGTTGAAGCCAAACACCTGCTAATATCTTGGTCAATCACTGAAACTATTTAACACAAGATTATTAGTAAACTATAACTATATGAGTCAATCATCTTCAAAACTAGAGTGATGGGCCTCTGGGTCACTTTTTGATGATACCAAAACTCATGGAGTTATATATGCATGGATTAAAGTTAAGCTTCATAGAAGCTCCCCCTTAACTTATGCATAGCAATAAACATAAAGATATTCAATGAATGCATAAATCAATCAATACATAAATGTATAAATGAGGAATTAAACATAAATAAACTCTCCAAATACTTCTCCCTTTTTGCATAAACAAAACATATATGCATAAAATAAGAAAATAAACATGCATATATAAAACTCTCAAAATTCTTCTCCCCTTTTTTGTATAAAACAAGTAAATGAAATAAACATGCATAAACATGCATATATAAAACTCCAAAATTTGTCTCCCCCTTTTGTCAAATTATCAACAAAAGGGTGAAAACAAATCAAACAATAAAGATATATATGCGATATACATTCACGAAGAGGAGAGACGTAAAGTTAACTCCCCTGCATACATGCATTATATAAAAAGAGATGTACCTTAATCACATAACACATAATATACAATGTATAAAAGGAGATGTGAAGCTCCCCCTACACACGTGTAAGACATAGAGAGGTTAATCAATTGAAAAATATACCAATTTATGGATAGTTATATATTGAAACATTATGATACCAATTTATGATATCAATTGAAAATAAACAAAATTTTAAGATACCAAAAGATATCAATTGAAAATATCTTGTAAACTTTTGATACCATTAGAAAATGAAACATTGTATGTTTTTGATACCAATTGCAATATATATTATAGATATTGATATCAATTGAAAGTAAAAACCAATTGAAAATACAAACCAAATTTTTTGGAAATACAAATCATTTTGCAATAAAGATACCAAATTGAGAATAATATCAATTTAAGATTATTGATACCAATATTGAAAATGTTAGCATATTCCAACTCAAAGTATTTTTTTCGTCATAAATAATGGGAGTAAGATACCAATTGAAAATAAAACTGATTGAAAGATAAAACATGAATTTTTCTCCCCCTTATGAAATACTAATAAAATAATGCATAAGCTTGTATAAGATAAGATACCAATTGAAAAATAATTAACATTAAAGACTAAATCAAGCTTAGCATAAACATAATGTGTGCTTTAAGATGTAAAGAGATTATAAGTACGATCAAATTCCATATATATGTATAAAAATGTAAATATCAATCGAAATTGATAGTATTTGAAATTTGAAGCATACATATATAGAAAACACAAATATGAGCATACAAACTTAAAAATATCAATTGTGATACAAATTGAAAATATAATGAGGATCAAATGTATAACTCATAATTACCTCCCTTTCATGCACATGTTAAAAAGATTTTCAATTTGAGCATACAAGGCATGGTCGCCCATCTAACCGCCCTTTGAAGGAAGGAGTTTTCAAAAATAGGATTTGAAAATAATTTTAACATAATTGAAAACTCTTCCAAAAATGAAGAAATACGCAATTAGTTTTATGATAATCTTGAAAACTAGTACGAAGTCCTTCAAGTAAGAAATAAAAACATGAATGAATTCATGAAAACATGAAAGTCACACGATCATCGACACTCAAATAGCAATAAAACTCATATAGTCTCATGAAACAAAAATTCATGAGTAAACATTAAATATAGAGTGTAAAAGACATGTAATTAACAAAATCATGGAATAAGACATTTAAGCTCAATGAAGTTCCTTTGTAGAAATATGAAAATCATCAAAGCTAAATATACTTTAAGGTATATGTATGTTTAGTTAAAACTAAAAGTATACATACATATCCCAAACACGAATGAGTCTATAATAGAATTTGCATGAGAAGCAAGTGACTCAAGGGTATACATGTATATCTAAAGTTTTAAATAAAATTAACATATACATGAAGCTAAACACATGATCATGAACATCTTGTACGAAAAAATAGGAAATGCAAGTCAAAATGCACGAATCATCAAAACTAGGCTATATTAGTACATTTAATGGGTACAAGTGAGCAATTAAGGACAAACATATAAGAATCAAATATGGCTCATTAGTTGTACAAGTATCTACACAAGTTTTAAAAGTTTTAATTAAAACTATATCTTAAACATGTAATCAAGTCATGAAGTGCAAAAATCATAAACGAATATGATCATTGTGTTAAATGCACATGTCTTAAACTAGGATATACAAAATAGCTAAACTAAAGTGAGAACACAAAATAATAATCCATATAAACATATGTGTATCTCAAATACTACATATGCATATCACTAGTCTAATTAACATGGCATTTAACATAATAATCATGAAAAACTAAAACATGCTAAAAAATTAATTAATGAAAGCATGTACACTAAATGGGAGTTAGAGATAGTTACCAAAACTAATAGGGCTTATTTCTAGGTCTCCAAACCATGTTAGTCCTCCCATCAAACTTTCTTGAAGGTGATGCATCCAAAGTAGTGTCCATTAAGCACAAAAGCATCCACCATCAAGGCACCAATGCCCTCACGTCAAGTGAGAGCCCACACCTACATCAAATAAAATAGGAGTGGCTTTTGGTACCCATACTCTATTGGGTCCATGGGGGTTTGCACCTTTCTAACCCAAACAAATTTATTTGTAAAATTTACATTATGTACTCTATCATAAGAAAACTTCGCAAGGTGGCCCCTACGTCCACAATGTGTACAAATGTACACATGAGCATACATAGTGTCATGAGTGTGAGCATGAGAAGCATGTGTATGCCGTGGTTTGTGTGCATGTATATGTGGTCATGTTTCTTACGAAACATGGATTCCAATTTCTTGTGATCCATAGCACATTGGCTTAAAGTGGAGCCCAAACAATCAACACTCTTCTTTAGCATAATTATATCATTTTTAACTTTAATATATCATTTTCAACTTTAGAAGAAGAGGTGGAGCAGCAATAGGTACACTAGATGATGAAGCATGGCAAACATGAGAATCTAAATTATTTTTCAAAGAAATATTTTTCTTAGAAACCAAATCCAATTCCTTTGAAATTAAAGCAATTTTATTTTTCAAAGATTCGTTTTATTTTAAAACAAAATCAAGTTTTGAAGACAAAATTTTATTTTTCTTCACAACATGATCACAATCATTTTCCTTCTTTAAAAATTCATTTTCCTTTAAGGCAATGTCAAGCTTGGTTTTCAAGGAATCTCCTTCACTTGAAATCTCAACCTTCTCTTGCAAAATCAAGTCAAGTTTTGAACACAAATCCTTATTTCTTTATTTAATTTAATACTTTTCTTTTTCAAAACTTGATATTTTCAAGCAAGTTTTCACACACAATAGATAGTTCTTCATTTAAAGTATCGGCATCAATATAATCATCACCGGAAGAACTAGCACTGTCATCTAGTTGAGTATCTGAGTTTACCTCAAGGGAGTCATTCCCTTGGACTATGTAGCAAGCTTGTTCGGATTCATCCTCACTAGATTTCTCTCACATATTTCGTCATTTGTAGCACGGGAGAGGTCAAAGTATTCCACACTGTAAAAGCTGAATCACAAAGAGAAATCATAGACAAATATTCTTTGCTTAATGCTTGCCTAAGTGCCTCTGGGGCTTGTGCATTGGCCTCTATATGCTTGTTATTATCAAGATAAGATTTCTTGGTAGTAGCAAGGTAACATGCATTCCTAGGGTTTTTAGGTGCATACTCATCTTAAGCTTCCATACATCGATGTTAGAAACATCAAACAGAGGGGTCATGACATCCATGAGAGTCTAGACTATATGTGTGCGAATGCAAATGATAGATTAGCAAACCAAGATCTTACTCCTAGGTGGTTAAACCTAATATCAGGAGCGTAGGTTCTGATACCAATTGAAAATACATCTAGAGTAGGGTGAATAGGTGTATGGTTAATCTAATGACAAATGATGCAGAATTAAAACTAAATTCCAACACACTTAGTGTAACCAAAGAGTATAGCCGAAGTCCGGTGAAGGGCTCTGGACTAACTCCTCTAGATTCCTCTAAATAAGAGTTGAGTTGCTATTTGAAGCTCTCTTGGTTCAATACAAGTATGAGCATACACAAACAATACCAAACATATAAGATATGAGCAATATGATGCAATGCAAGATATAAGAGAAAGTTAAGAGATAGTGGATCAATCGCAAACACAAAGATATGTTTCGAGGTTCGAGCCACTGCTCTACGTCCCCGCCTTTACATAGAAGGATTTCCACTAATGCGTTCACACAGGTTTTCCCACACAGGGAACCTCTACTGAGAATTTGGGTAAATACAATTAGGAGTAAACAACTCCTCTCTCCAACAAACATAACCTCTACACAAGAGGCAAGGCACACAACAATCACCTCTACACTTAGAGGGATGGGCACTTAGCCAAACAACAATCACCTCTACACTTAGAGGGATGGGCACTTAGCCAAACAACAATCACCTCACACTAGAGGGATAAGGCACTAAACTAAAAAACAACCTCAATCACCTCTATACTTAGAGGGATACCAGCACAACCTCCACAATCACCTTTACACAAGAGGGATAACAACAAATACAAGGAAGGTTACAACTCTTGGTGATCTCAAAGGCTACAAACCAATTTTCCTCACAAAATAAGATCCTATAGATAGGATAGATATGATAGCTGAAGTGTGAGAAATTATGGTGTTTGAAAATCAAAACACAGAAAAATACTTAAGAAAACAAGTAGAATAAGATAGAAATGAAGATCAAAACCAATATCCCAAATACTCTATTTTTCTTTGAATTTTCAACACTTAAAACAAATAAAGATAAATCTTTTTGGCACAAAACTCTTTTAAAAACTTGCCTTTAAACACTTGTAAAGGTGAAAAAAATTGCTCTTTAAAAACTTAATCAAAACTGCCCAAAGGGATGAGTATTTATAACCCATTCTAAAAACTAGCTGTTGGGCCAAATCGGCAGAAAAATTCTGCTGTCGGTCGACGCCGGTCGATTGGCCAACGGTCAGATTTCGACCGTTGTGCCATCGGTCGACCGCCGGTCGACTGAGGCTGGATCCAGAGACAGTGCTCTCTGGCTGGTCGACCGAGGCCAGATTGCTCTATGGACGGTCGACCGGACCGGTCGACCAGCCCTCAAGCCAAAAGACCTGTGCACATTTGTGCACATCGGTTGACCGGCAGAAGGCCAGGTCACAAATTTTGGGGATTAAAAACTTGATCTTTTTAATATCAATTAAATCCCATAAAATCACACAAATTTCACAAAAATAAGTTCATATAAGATCTTTGAAATACAAATATGTGTGACTAAAATTCAAACATATTATAAACAATTTGAACCATTTTGTGATATTGAAATTTGGTTTAAAACACAAAATCGATATTTTTCAAAAACCAAACTTTGAAATGAAAATCCGATTTTTCCTAACACTTGTATAAATACAAAAACATGATATTGAAACAATATTGAAGCATATTGTATATGGATAGAATCCAATCTATATGAAAGATATTATATCTATGTTTTTGACATGAAATCCAAATCGGTTATACTGGAAACCAAAAACTAATAAACTTTAAAACTTTTGTGTGTGTGTGAACTTGAGCATATCAGTACTATCTACCTTTACACAAGATCTAAATATACTAAACTAAACAAACAGAGGTCTTCTTGTAGAACTCCTTCTCCAAGTCGACTCGATCCAAACGCGATCCAACGAGCTTGACTCCAACCGAGTACTAGATGCGATCTTGACGCTCGAGCTCTTGAATCACCATGTATTAGCTCCAAAACTCCTTTGTTGAAGCCAAACACCTACTAATATCTTGGTCAATCACTGAAACTATTTAAACACAAGATTATTAGTAAACTATAACTACATGAGTTAATCATCATCAAAATTAGAGTGATGAGCTTCTGGGCTAACACTACTCATATCATGCAAAGTAATTGTATCAAGATTAGAGGGTTTTCTTATCATATAATTGTGATGCCTATATATTTGAGGCATTGCCCACATCAATAGTAGTATGAAAATCTCTTCTAAAATTGTGACATGGTATCGGAGAAAAAATCCTAACTTTTTTCAAAAACCTTAACCCTAATTTTTGTTGCCTTCGCCGGAAAAAATATTGTTCATGTGAATAGTACCACGAGTACTGTTTATTGTGAATAGTACGAGGTACTGTTCATCTTATAAAAACATCAAACGGAAGTGTTTCTCCATCATCTGCTTGCTAACTGATCTCCAACCTGTCATGATCATCACAAACCCTAGCTGACATCAATTTCTCCACCATCTAAAGTCTTTTGCTGCTCCTGCTGACTGAGTTTTTGGTTTCCGATCACCTTTGCAGCAGTCGCCGGAACTTCCTGCTGCTTCTCAGTTTCTCATTATCGCCTTTGATCATCTCCAATCATCTCTACAGCAACAATCGCAACGTCTACGGTCCCTACATTTATTGTCAAGGCTTCTGCTGCTTTTTATCATTTCTGCTGATCAACTGTTACAATCTACTGTTCATCTTTCGCCGTCTACGCTGATTTCTTCTGCTGAACTCAATGGAAAGAATTATTTATTTGTGATAAAGTCTGTGTATGTATTTCTTGATATTTACTCTACTGAGTTTGAGAAATCTCTCACAATCTAATCTTCTACTGAGTTTGAGGATCTCTCTAAACCTTATCTTTAAGTTTGAGGGTCTCTCAATTTGTCCTTTTCTGCTGGCTAGTTTGAAAATATCTCAAAACTTCTTTTTCTGCTGGCTGAGTTTGAGGATCTCTCAAAATTTTCCTAGTGAGGTTAAGGATATTCAAAATCTCCACTTGAGTTTGAGGATCTCCAAAACCTCCACTTCTATTGAGTTTGAAGATCTCCAAAACCTTCTTTTCTACTGAGTTCGAAAAATATAAAATCTTAATGATATCCAAGGATCATGCAATCTTCACGTTTTGATTGCCAACTTCAACATCGATATCAATATTTCAGCAAAGTGAAATCAGTAGTAGATCAATGCTCCAACGTGTAATCAACAGTGGCATCGAATCAGTAGTGTGAATTTTGTTTAGGATATGTTTTGCTAGTATTTGTAATAAGCTTGGCATGATTGACATCTATGCTCCAACTTGAGAGGGAATGTTAAAGTTTTTTGTTATTATAGTTACATATTAAGAGTCATATCGTGGTTACAATATTAGGAGCCATATTTCTATATGCTACTAGGAGTCATGTTTCTGTATGTTATTAGAAGTCATTCTCATATTTGAGAAGTAATTATATTAAGATTAGAGATTTTCTTATAATGTAATTTTGATGCCTATATGTTTGGGGCATTGCCCACATCAATAATAATATGAAAATATCTTCTTCTAAAATTTTGACAATGTTCAAATCCTGTTATTAGCAGAGTGCTTAATTTTTCTTTCCTCTGCATCTGTTGTTTATGGAAATGACTCCCTGCATCTGAAGACTAGCGGTTTCTCTGCAGTAATACCTGTTATCTTTTGTTGTTTACCTCGTCGTTTGTTTGATGCAGGAAAAAAAGAGAGAAATGGTTGCTTCTGCATTTGGAGAGGATGAGTCGGGGTCTCGCCAGACTAGACTAACACTGGAGGACCTGAGATATCTATTTATGGCATGATTCATGACTATTCTTCACAATTTTGATCATCAGCTGACTCTGTGGGCTATGAGTACCCTTGGTGGCAGTAGCTTTATGTTGAGGTGAGCATCAAAGTGCTTGGACCTGTTTTTCTTCCCTTGCACAAATTCTTTTCCATAGGGTACTTGTTGGTTTTTCAATTTCCTGACAGAACGAGATTTCGGAGCATGGGGTAACGTGCATTTGGCTTGAAGGGTTACTGACAAACAGCATATGTGAATAGTTCTTGTAGAAGCATTACAGTTTTTTGTTATAATTTTTTGGGCGGACAATTTATTATTTGGTTCTTTTGGTTTGGGATTTAGTTCTGTATATCTAGAAAAGGATAGGAAGAAGAGTTACTGAATACAATTGGAGCAGTGCCATCTTATTTTCTCTGCTGATTCTCAATACTGTTAAATCAACTTGCATACATGGGACAATCGTGTGTCCATATGAAATTCTGGATGCAGCAGTGAAGAATATTAAGAGGATGCGAAAGATGCTGGGAAGAATATATTCATTTACATAAGATTCGTTTGGTTGTAAATTCTGAGTTACCCTTTATTTGACCTGGGGAATTGTGCATGAAAAATTTGAATTATTGTATGGTGACTTTTGATAGCATGAAGCTCATAAGCACATTGAGCGCTTTCTTTTCAGTAGTTTTGCTGATGTAGTTTTGATCCATGTATACAAACCGTGTTTATAATATATAGTTTCTTATTATTACATATTGTTGCATTATCTAAACAATCTTATGGAACTCTTCTCATCCGGTGCCCCCAATCCATCTTTTGTTTGTGTTTGTAAATGTGGGGACATGTGCATGCAGTTCTCTAAACTTGTTTTGATGGTAGGGGTTGATCTTCTCAGTTTCATGTGCATGCGTGATGCATCTGCCCCATTTCTCTGTCGGTACCGGTTGTTGGATACTCGTGGATGATGTATTAGAGTCCCTAGCATTCTTATTAATGTAAATCTATCTATTTGGGGTACTTTAATCCATTTGGTTGGTTTTAATGACGTTTTGCCATGTATTTAGGTTTACAAAACCTGGGCAGTTTGGAACCGTGATTTGTTTGAGATATTGATATAGAATCTTCTTATGCATATTGTTGCGTGAAACATGCAAAGAACATTCAGGTGGATTTAATCCTTCTGAGATTTGCATGCCAAAGACTTCTCCATGGTTCTTGTTTATCCACGACAGATTTTTGTTTGTCCTACTGCAGATGTGTGACTACTGCCTTTCAATGTGTGACTACAGCCTTTACAGCCTTTCAATGTGTGACTGCAGCCTTTCAATGTGGATATAATTTTGTTTGACCTACTGCAGATGTTTGACTACAGCCTTTCAATGTTGCTGTGGTGTGCTTGCTCAGTTGTTTTTGCAGGTTGCATTTGTATAGTTCGATGCTGATGGAGCAACAAATTACTTTGATGTAGCCTGCAGAGTCGTCATTGAAGACTAAAGGCTACCCCATCGATATCATAAAAGGCTTTAGAAAGGAAATGGGGGCCAGGGAAAGAAAGAGACGGGACAAGAGTTTTGCTTCATGGTAGCATCGGGGTGTCTGGCTCTGGCATTTAATCGTCGCAGTTGCAACAGCGTCAGGTTATGGTGGTGGGTGTCTCTCTCCAGCAACGTGCTTATGCTAGTGCTAGTGGTAACTGTAGTAGGATGGGCTAGTGGCTACTTTTGATTGTCGTCTGTCGATTTTTGTTGTTCCTTTCGATGAGATGAGCTGCTGCAATTAGCTAGAGGGATCAATTGCTTCGATGGCTGGCTCCTTACCTCTCCTCTCCTGACTTCTTCTGCATTCAGTTCGTTTATGTGTTTGATTAATACGGCGAGTTGTTCTCTGTCGTGATGCATGTTCATGCACAGAAATTACTCGATGCCAGAATTATTTCTGTTCCCTGTAGATACTCACCATTACTGTCAGTTGTGAGTACGTTTATTCTTCAGGGTTTTGAAGATCCTTTCATACAGAAAGAGAGTGCTAGAGATGAAAGTTTTAAATTCTTTAAGTTCATATCACCTGCTATTAGCACGTGGGCACGACGCGTTCTGCACGGTCTGCAAGTTCTATTTCTAATTGCACTACGTAAGATCTTCTTCATGGAGGTGAAATAATGAAGTATGGATGTATGTGTTTGGCTAGGTGATGGAGGAGCACCAACCAATTGGCATTGATTATCAATCGTTTCAGGATGATGATTATATCGAAGATTCGATGACGCAACACTATATGAAGTTTGATGAAGATCGTCAGGCGAATTAAGATTTTGGGATCACACTTTCTCTCAAGCCGAGTTTGCTAAAGATGGTGTCGTTCATGGTTCTATTGATTGGAACTCGAGGACAAGTTCTTTTGAAGAGGGAGGAACTGATGTAGGAAGCCAAAATAGTCGCGTATCAGTAGGTTGATTCTGTTTAGGAGTTTGTTTTTTAGTCCGAGTTGAATTCTGATTAGTTTTATGTTTCTCTTATTTAATTAGGTTTTCTAGTTAGAGTAGTATTTCTTTTTATTTGCCTATATAGGCCATTGTATTTTTGTTTTTGTAATCAATTTTTATTCAACTTTTGATTGATTAAAATTGAGTTTATTTCTCCAATTGCTCGTGGATTCAAGTTGTTATCCTTTACTCGTGGATTTGAATAAATTACTCGTGGATTCGAATGTTGTGCTCATGGATTTGAGTACGTTCCCTATTTGAAAGATCCTTTGAGGTTTCGTTGGCATTAGAACGAGATCTAGCCGGCATTGTTTACTTCCTTGTCTGCGTTATTATTTTTTCTTGACACAATGGATATCAAATACAATGCAGAAACCAAGGTTCCATGGTGAATCTAGAAACTTCGGTTGTTTCCTTGTCAATAGGTTTGTTTATAAGGATTTAATTGCCATTTATTCACTAATTTTTTGATGTTTAAGTTAATCAACAATGTTAAACTACAATTTGCCTTTTTCTAAATGCAGTTCAATTGAATTTTTTTGGCAAAAGCTTCTATCAGCTTAACTTACATGATTGAAACTCCTCTTTTTACTAAACATCAAGCATTTAGAGGGATTAATTTTAATACTGAAATATGTAGAATCACAATTATCTCTATTTTGTTAAAGATCATATTTTGTTTTTCTTGTAGTTTTTGCCATAAATAGCTTATATACTGCGCTGGGATCACCTTGCTTCCTGGATGGGTACCTAATGGAGGAGATCCTTGCTTACTGGCCTGGCAAGGCGTCCAGTGTGTTGAATCAAATATAAGTTCAATGTATGGTGATTTCATAGCCAGCATTATCTCAATCGTTTTCACTGAGCAGTCCTGAATTCCGGCTATCTGATAGATGTTGCTTTGATAGAACTATCAACGGCGCAAATCTGGGAGGACACCTAGGTGATGGATTACGGAATTTTACTTCAATAATCTCAATGAAAGTGCTGGTATTATGAAAATTCCATCTTTCCGGCATACAATTATTTGACATGTTGTATTCCCTAAATAAATTGACATGCTGTTCCATGAATATGCTGCCTGAGATTTTCAACCTCATATTAGTTCCCTGCTGCTTTAGCAGCACTTTAATTCGTTACTCATCTAGGTGTAGATGTTATCATGGATTCTTTTAGTAACATCTCTGTCGTATATGTCGTAGAGATCTGAGCAATAATAATATTGGTGGAAGTATTCCAGAGAAATCTACCTCTTACACTGCAGACATTGTACGTCTTAGTCAATTATACCCATATGTAGATCTTAATAGCAATAGGTTTTTTGGTTAGTCCTTTTGATTGTTATTCAGTTGCCTTTGGCTGTGGCAGTCTCTCTCAGCAAACCAATTCACAGGAAACATCCCGAGCTCTCTGTCAAAACCAAACCAACACTTCGGTCAGCCATGTAAGATCATGTTTTTCAAATAGTATCCTCTAGTTTTATTTTCTTTATAGTTTTTCTGTACTTTGTTTCTGTAGGTCACTGAACGCTAATCATTTAAGTGGAGATTTGCCAGATGCCTTCCTGTCTCTTACTGGTTTAATAAACTTGTATGCAGTTTCTTCTCTTTAATCTCTTCTTGTCGCTCCTCTTCGGTGTTCTCTGGCACTGAATTTTGACATTTTTGATGCACCAGCGATCTATCTTCTAACAATTTGAGTGGCCAACTTCCACCATCCATAGAGGGGTTGTCATCTCTAACTACGTTTTGAGATCTTTTCCTATCACATTCGTACATACTTAAATACATACATACAGACATATGCATGTATTTGTTACGGCTAATATGGTGTTTGAATGATCTCATTTTTTTTTTTTTTTGGGCAGGCACATACAAAATAATCAGTTC
The DNA here is from genome assembly GCA_038442645.1 of Agave tequilana. Taxonomy (NCBI): domain Eukaryota; kingdom Viridiplantae; phylum Streptophyta; class Magnoliopsida; order Asparagales; family Asparagaceae; genus Agave; species Agave tequilana. The sequence goes on along the minus strand of JAVJIF010023066.1, from coordinate 30,745 downwards.
TCTGGGACCCTTGATGTCTTGCAAGACCTGCCACTCCAAGATTTGTACTTTCCATTATTCCCCCCCCCCCCCCAAAAACAAACCGCGCGGGCCGTTTATTATTGATATTCTTGTCAGTGTTTCAAGGCGTAGATTCTCTGAGAAACGCATTTGAATCACTTAGTGGAGAGGCATATAAACTCTAGGGCCTACATTATTTTGGAATTGCAAGAAATATTTTGTCTGAAATGGAAGACTGCACGTTAACTGATTATAATTGATAGAGCGTTAGGGTTAGGATTAGGTTAGAAAGAAAGAGATTTTGAGAGAGAGGGAAAACATAATCTATCCCTTCTAGTCATATATCACAAGCACACATAGATCCCTAACATTCTAATGTGTTCTCTAAAAATAATGATCAAGCCTAAAAGCTGAGACCTCATTTGGAAGCACCTCGCTTATTGTCTCAATTTGTCTAGTGCACTTACTGATTATACAACAACAACAACAACAACAGCAACTAAGCCATTTGCCCCAAGTATTTGGGGGTAGGCTACATGAACCAAAAGAGAATTATACCGGATCGGGCACATGGATCAGCATTCTCCACTCATTCCTATCGAGCAATATGCCTTCACTAAGACCTTTAGCCTCTATATCTTGTCGTATTACCTCCATCCATGTTATCTTTAGTCTCCCCTGCGCTCTTTTAACTTGCCTTAAATTGATACGCTCCACTCGCCGGACTGGCGCATCTGTAGGTCTATGTCACACATGATCAAACCATCGTACGCGATTTTCTCTCATCTTCTCTTCTATAGAGGCTACACCTATTTTAGTACGAATATCCTCATTTCTCACCTTATCTCTCCGCGTGTTACTACGCATCCAACGAAACATGCGCATCTCTGCTACACTCATCTTTTGGGCATGATGTCTCTTTATAGCCTAACATTCTGTGCCATATAACAAAGCTGGCCTACTAACAGTCCGATAAAACTTTCCCTTCAGTCATAACAGAATGTTACGATCACATAAAACTACTGTTGCGCTCCTCCATTTCAACCAGCCGACTTGGATCCTATGGTTGACATCACTATTGATCTCCTTGTTCTTTTGGATAATAAAAACCCAAGTACTTAAAATGACTACTCATCGATATTTCTTATCCATCTAGTCTCACAATACTATAATCTCGGATTTCTTATTTACTGAATTTACACTCCATATACTCTGTTTTGGCCCTATTTAATTTAAAACCTCGAGATTTTAGAGTTTACCTTCATAACTCTAATTTGACATTTACCCCAGCTCTCATCTCATCGACTAGGACAATATCATTAGCAAATAGCATACACCACGGTATCTCATCCTGAATAGCTCTTCCATCACTATGGCAAATAAGAATGAACTCAATGCAGATCCTTGATGCAATCCAATTGTGATAGAAAAACACTTGTTATGCCTCCACAAGTTCTGACATTTGTCACTACTTCATCGTACATATCCTTAATTATGTCAATATATTTGACGGGGACTCCCTTTTTTCATCAATGTTCACCATAATACCTCTCTTGGCACCTTATCATAAGCTTTTTCTAAATCAATAAAGATCATATGTAAATTCTCTTCCTCTCTCGAAATCGCTCTATAAGTTGACGAAGCAAATGAATAACCTCTGTCGTCGATCGCCCCGTCATGAACTCAAACTGGTTCTCTGATATTGTAACATTCTGCCTTAACCTGTGTTCAATCACTCTTTCCCAAAACTTCATGGTGTGGCACATGAGTTTTATTCTATGATAGTTTGAACAACTCTGAATATCACCCTTGTTCTTATATAAAGGTACTAAGGTACTCTTTCTCTACTTATTAGGCATCTTTTTAGTTAGCCAGATCTCGTTAAAGAGGTTTGTCAGCCATCTCACACCCACCTCTCCTAAGCATTTCTATACCTCAATAGGAATTCCATCTGGGCCAACAGTTTTCCTTGACTTCATCCTCTTCAAGGCCTCTTTAACTTCAGATTCGCTAATTCTGCACATATAATTATGATTCATATCCTAACACTAAATGATAATATCATCCAAGTCTTGAGTAAAACTACCATTGAACAATTTGCCAAAATACTCTCTCCATCTTTCTTTGATTTCTTCATCTCGAACTAAAACCTTCTGATCCTCATCTTTGACACACCTCACAGTACATAAGTTTCTAGTCTTTCTCTCCCTTATTCGAGCAATTCTATATATATCCTTTTTAACCTCTTTGGTGTCTAACTTCTCATACATTTCTTTGTACATTTTAGCTCTTGCATTCTGAACAGCTTTCTTAGCCTCCTTCTTGGCTAGCTTATACCTCTCAAAACTCACTCCATCACAATTTTTCTTTAAATCTTTATAAGAGTCTCGTCTGATCTTAATGACAGCTTTTACCTATTCATTCCACCATGATGTGTCCTTACATGGTGGAGCACCACCCCGTGACTCACCAAGTACATCTTTATCTACTCTTTTAATGCAGCTAGTAATTTTATTTCATGTTGTATTGGGATCATCTTGGGCTTTCCAATATGCTTCATGTACTATTCGATTTACAAAAACTCCTTGGTTACTTTCTTTTAGCCGTCATCATTTAATCTTAGGATCTAACTTACGTTTAATCTTTCTAAATCTCCTTCTAATCCGGACATCTAAAATTAAGAGTCTATGTTTGGTTACTACACTCTTACCCAGTACTATCTTACAATCCATACAACAATCTCTATCTACTTTTCTAGTTAAAAAGAAATCTATTTGGCTCGCACTTGATCCACTTCTAAACGTGATCAAGTTAGACTCTCTCTTTCTAAATCAAGTATTCGCTAAGATCAAATCATATGACAAAGCAAAATCTAGAATCGTATTACCTGATTCATTTCTTTCACCAAAACTAAATCCTCCATGTACACTATCAAACCTATAACGACTAGTACCTACATGCCTATTGAGGTCACCGCCTATGAAAAGCTTTTCTCTAATGGGTATGCCTTGCACAATCTCATCTAAATCCTCCCAAAATTGATGCTTACTTGACTCATCAAGTCCTACTTGTGGTGCATAGACACTAATAACATTAAAAATCTCCCTACCTAAAATAAGTTTAACTAGTAAAATCCTATCACTCTTTCTCCTAACCTCTACTACATCCTCAAGTAATTGTTTATCTATGATCACACCCACCCCATATTATGATTTCTATCTCTACCAGTATACCAAAGTTTATAACCCAAAGGCTCTATAATTTTAGCTTTTTCACCTACCTATTTAGTTTTCTGCATACACAAAATACTAACATTCTGTCTAATCATAGCATCAACTAACTCTGTTAATTTACCCGTAAGAAAACCTATGTTCCATGATGCTAACCTAATGTTATATTCATGAGCTACTTTTTTTTACACTCACCCGTTCATAAAAGTGTGGGAGCACTTTCTCATTTGACACCACATCCGGGTGTCGATGTGGCGCGTCATTTCTAGACGACAACCTAGCAACCCTTACCCACTTTTCACTACACCCGGGCTCCGATGTAGCGCACCGCTCAGTAGGGGACGCCCCAACGAAATTTAGTTCTTGGTTTATGTTCATAGTATGTGACAATATTTTATGTTGGCTGTCACAGGCCTACCATAACCCTCCTCCTTTATCCTGACTTAGGACAGGCAGTGAACGGTGCACTGGTGGAGTTATGCACGAGATTTAGAGCCATTAAAATTTCAGTTTGAGGGATAACATAATACCCGCCAAATTCCCAATACTATTACTACTAATATGGTGGAATAGTCCATTCCACATTTGTAACTCCATTTACATCAATTGTATAATTCTCTCATGGTTGGCCATTTCCACATGTATTCAAAATTTAGAGCCCGTGTTTAGATGAAATCATGCATTTAGATAATGTCATTCTTATTTTTGTATGTGGAAGTAGTTAAAAGAGATCTACTGACTACTGTTATTAATTAATAGCTAATTTTGATTAGTGAAAAACCTTTTTATCGAGGGATTAGCTGTCTGGTTTGTTTTAAGTGGGAGGAAAATGTGTAATTGAGAAATGAGAAGAAAAATGTGAGAAAAAGATAGGAAATTGAGATTTGTGCAAGTAAGTTTTTCGGTGTTTGGTTGTAATATGAAAGTGTAAGTGAAAAAATATATTGTATTTTCTGGTATTTGGTTAGTAATGTGAAAGTGAAAGTGAAAGTGAAAAAGTTGATCGTAAAATATTATCAAAATAAATATTAATTATGAATTTTTTATACTGTAATTAGACTGCAAGTGGGATTTACATGATCATAAAATTAACTGTTTTGATTCGCAACTTGTTACAAGTGAGATAGATTTATATGACCACAAAATTAACTGATCACAAAAGTGGAAGTAAAAAAGTTGATCGTAAAATAATATCAAAATAAATATTAATTATGAATTTTTTATACTGTAATTAGACTGCAAGTGAGATTTACATGATCATAAAATTAACTGTTTTGATTCGCAACTTGTTACAAGTGAGATAGATTTATATGACCACAAAATTAACTGTAACACCCTGCAAGTGAAAAAATGATAGTGTAAAGAGAGTTGTAGAAGGAGAAGAAAAAAAAGAAAAGGAGTTTTTCCATTTCTCTTTTCGTGTTCCAAACAAGCACTGGAAGTGGTAAATGAGTTTTTCATTTCTGCTTTTCCCCACTTCTGTCCCAAACCAAACACGCCATAAACTGAACTTGTACTAAGGATATTTAATTTTGAATCAGAGATGTATGACATACTTTTTGTTTGTTGGTTCACTCTCTCTTTCTGTTTGTTTTATGATGTATACTAGCCTTTTTTTTGAGCATAATACTAGTTTATTTTATGTTAAAGCAATGCCTTTTATATCTAATAATGTTTTATAAAATTCACAAATCTAATAGATGCAATGAGATCTCGAATGTTTAAACTGAATATATACACACACACACACACACACACACACACACACACACACACACATATTGTAGGTCGTCCATTTTGTGCCTATATATATATATATATATATATATAATATATATATATATATATATATATATATATATATATATATATATATATATATATATATATATATATATATATATTGTAGGCCGTCCATTTTCTGCCTACTTGATGGATGAACAAAAAAATATTCAAAATACATGATTTTTGATTTTTAGTTACTTGAAATAATGTAGATCAACTTCAACGGAGTGGATCTTACATTCAAATGTCATAAGCTTGTATTTGAGTGGGAAGGATTCGACCTCGAATCCTTCCGGAATGACACAAGTCTCTCTCTCTCTCTCTCTCTCTCTCTCTCTATATATATATATATATATATATATATATATATATATATATATATATATATATATATATATATATAGACACCGGGTCTTTTGAGAAGGATATAGAGATGAATTTTTCCCATTCAAATTGAAAATCCACTCCTTTGGAGCTAATCTACATTGTTAAAATATTTAGAGAAAAAATTCAAGTGTTTTGAATACTTTTTGCTTATTCATCAAATTGGCGCAAAATGAATGGTCAAAACTGTGAGTGGTTAGTTTAACAATATAGAATATGTGAAACCTAACAAAATTTGGTGTATGAGAGTTTTTGAATGTTTAGCTCATGATAAAATGATTAGTTCAAGAATTTGTATGTCTAAAGTCATAAATCCAAGTAATATGCAGCCATCCATTTTGTGCTTAATTGATGCATGGACAAGAAAACTATAAAACAATTGATTTTTGATTTTTAGTTAATTTAATAATGTAAATCAGCTTCAATAGAGCGAATCTTATATTTGAATATCGTAATATTAAATTTGAGTAAGAAGGATTCATGCTCAAATCCTTCCGGAAGTAATTAAGTCTCTCTCTTCTCTCTCTCTATACGTACCTGACATATGAGTAAGGAGTAGTGGCACAAGCATGACAGTCGCATGCAGTTTGATTTTTTTTCTGAATGGAAGTCGTACCTTTAATTAGATAAAGCAATTGTTACTTATAGTGATATAAAAATTCTCAGCTAATTGAGATGGTATATTTTCATACCCAATTACTATAAAGGTCAATACTGAAACAACGATGGTCAATCTTGTGTGCTGCAACATTAGTGCTCCTTTTGTCAAATTTCAGGCCCAAATGTGCATGAGATTGGAGAATATGTCGGCATTCATTGATTATGTGCCCTGCTCGCCATGGGATGGGAGAGGAAGCGTTGTTGATACACTGCACAATGACATTTGCGTCGCTAGCGACTACACAACACTCACCCGCTTTGTCGACTACCAATCAAAGTCCAAGCAGTATAGCTTCAGGCTCGGCCATCAATGTCTTGGCGGAGTTGACAGGCTGTGTCGAGATCAATAGTACCTGCCCGGTTGAATCCCTTCCCACGGCCGCAACATAGGAGGATCTCGGACTAAGGCTCGCATCCACATTGATTTTGATCACCTGTGAGTCTGGAGGTTGCCAAGCATGTTGGATGGATTCAGTTCCTGTCCTCTTTGTTACGTTGTGTCTATCACCTACCGGGCCATGCTTTTACAACAGTTGCTATAGCTCTAACAGTATCCACTGAACTGGTGTCGACTGGTATCGCCGATTAATTTTGGAAATTTTAATTTGAAAATGGATTGAATTTCTTGAATCTGATTTCACCATGATCTTCAATATAATGTTTTCTATTTTAAAGATTTTTTGGAGACCGTTCTGACTTACTTTATTTTTTGGGTATTTTCGATATTTCTTTTGTATTTTTCCGAATCCGGATTTGACCGAATATTTCCTTTTCTTTTTATTTCTTTTTCCTTTTTTCCCCTCTCTTTTTTCCTTTTCTCTTTTTCCTTTTCCTCTTTTTCTTTTTTTTTTCCCTCTCCTTTTTCCCTCTATCTTTTTCTCTTTTCCTTTTTCCTCTCTCTTTTTCCTTTTTTCTCCTCTACATATTTCGCTCTAAAATATCTTCTCCACCCATCTTCTTTCTTCTTCTTACCTTTCCTTCTTCTTTCTTTTTTCTCTTTCTTTTTATTTTCCTTCTTCTTTCCCCCGCCGACGGCAGTGGCTTCCTCCCTCTCTCAAATTCTCTCCCCCACTCTCACAAATCTCTATCTCTCCCACTCAATTTTCCTTCCCCGTCACTTCCTCTCTCTCTTACACTCCAATTTACTCTCACTCACCCTCTCTCTCATTCAACCGGCCACCACCATCTTTCCCGGCGCCGGCGAGCATCCGACGCCATCCCTCCACGCCGACGACGCAGAACTCCCCCTCTTACTCCTAAAACTCTCTCTCTCTCACTCTCTTCAATCTCTCCTTATCTCTCTCCATCTCTCTTTATACCCTCCAAGCTGGGCTGCCAACAGTGGACAGTTGATCCTCTCTTCAGCAAGCCCCGGCCCCATCAACCACCTCTCAATCTCCACCTTACCATCACCCACCACCAACATCCTCCATTTCCTCCACCTCTTCCTCCTCCATCAAGATCACTATCATCATCACCTTTCCTTCACCTTCATCATTAACTCCCCCCCCCCCCCCCCCAAAATTAGCCGCCACCACCACCTCCATGGCCACCCTAGGGCTGCGCGTCGCCTCCCCTCCTCCTGGCTGCGCGGCCAGCGCCGCCAGTGGTCATCTGGCCATCGGCCGTGAGCCAGCCCAGGCTACGGCCTAGAGGCCATGGCCTGCCTCCTTTCTCTATTCTTTTGTTTCATCTCTCCTTTCTTCTCTTTCTTTAGTCCTCTCTTTCTTTCTCTCTCTATATTTTTAATATATTTGATCGCGTATTCGTGTTGGTGTTAGGAGTTTCTAGGATTTTTATGGCGTATTCTGAGGATATTTTAGGCGAGTGATTCTCGCTTCATGTTGTTTACCCGCTTCAAGGGTCATTTGTATTTTTGGGATGTTGTATTTGTATTCTGTGAACTGATGTAATTGTATTGGTATGGTGAATGCTCGTAATAGCATAATTAAATACTTGTACATGTATACTGCTTGTTATATTGCTCTATTACTGTGTTCGGCTGACCCTGCATGGTCGCCCTTAGCCCTCTGGGCTTTTTCATGTTCCGCCTGGTAGGCGAGCCTAGCGCTCAACGCTTTACCGTTAATTCCGCCCGAGCGTAGTTACGCCTTGAACACGGCTTCGCTACGTGTAGTAGCACAACATTCATACGCTTGCTCCGACATGCGTGTGTTTAGCCGTGCTGCGAGTGGTAACGATGCCGAGCGTGATAGCGTCTAGTGTTATACGCTAGCTTCGCTCTAGCTTTACTTAGCTCCGCTTGGATGTTCGCTTATCTACTCGCTAATTTTATTCCCGTTTTGCTTAGCCTCCGGACTTAACCGTTCTATGATTTCATTACTCAGTCTTCAGACTTGACATTCAGGTTCTCTACTAGCTTCGCCGGGAGGCCAGCTTAGCGCTCAGTGCTTTACAGCTAACTCGTTCGAGCGTACCTTCGCTGCATTCATACGCTTGTTTCGCCACGAGTGTGGCTTCATCACGTGTGTTAGCAGGACATTCACATGCGGCTTCATCATGCGCGTTTAGTTTCGCATCGTGGCTTCACCCCGAACGATAGCCTTGCCGAACGCTTTAGCGTTAGAGCTGTATGCTATCTCCACCAGGAACCAAACTTTGTCGTGTGCCCGGTGTAATGCCAACACAGCCTGGTTTTGCTCCAGCTTAACCAACCCTGCCTGGATAATTAAATAAATTATCTATTATTCTTTTATTGATAGTTATGAAGAGTCTGAAATCTTTCCTTAAACTATTTTTCAAAACTTTATTGTTTTTGGTATTTGTACCAATCTTTTATATCAGCACTATTTTCCCGTATTGTGTTATATGACAGTTAACATCTGCTTTGCTTCCATTTGATATGTTAATACTTGACGCTTGCATGTTATCACCTGATGCATGCATACCCTGATATCTGCATGTTATCACCTGACACCTGCCATACTTAACACATGACTCATGATTATCACATTACGGGAATGTAATAACTGATATCCTGATAGTACTCCTATTACACACGTACTCCTATACCTGCCTGTCCTACTCTTGCTATTTTTACAAATTGATAATTATAATAATAGGCAATAAAAAAGACAACATACACCAGGTAAGGAGAAACTGATGGAATTTAATTTATGAATACGTTTACAATGATATAGGTATGTTGTACAACTAAAATTTTTTGGTTCTACCTCTGAGCCTCTAGGTGTTCTGAGGAGTGTGCTAGCACCCCACCTTATACATTGATGCACCTCTTCTCTATGCATACAATATGACCATTCCCCCTTCGCTTCGCGGTGAGTTTCGATTTAGTAACCGAACACCCTCGGCCGTAGTCTCAGATAGGCACGGGACCCATTGTAAACATAATTTATTGATTTCATCATCAATTTCCAATAATCAACCTCAACTTACTCATATATGAATGTATATGAGTTGGAACGTATGCTAGAACATATACCAAGATATATGGGTCAGACGAGTTATAATAATAAAATACTAATTAATAATTCATCATGTTATTTTGCAAGTTAGGTTGTATAAACTCATATTACAGTGACATGAGACATAAGGTGTATACATGAGGGTTTCTTTTTATTGATTTTATCAGTCTTATCGGTTTTATGTTGTTTTCTTAGTTTAGGAGACAACTCGAGTTGTATGAACTCAGGTTATGGTGACATGAGATATATGGTATATATATGAGAGTTCCTTTGTTTGGATTATTTCTTCAATGTATTAATCTCACAGATATGTAATTTAGGCTTGTACAACTGGTTTTACCATATTTACTTTACTTGATGCCTCATTGCCTGCTCATGTATATCTGTGCTTATGTCATAATTTTTAATACATATTTTCTAATTCAGATTTATCGTTACATGTGTGCCTGTATGTACACGCCACTTGGCACTCATCTAACCACTCGTTGGGCAACTTTCTGACTTCTATGGACCTGCATGTATCTCGGAGCTTGGAATGTGTTGGACTTCCTGTAGATCAGAGTTGCGCAGCAGTAGCGTAGTGGATGAGCGGTAGACCGTCTGGGGTATTTTCTTCCAGGTCCCCTACTCGACTCTCAAGTTTTCTTTTTGTAACTCATGAGCATCTTTTGTGCTATTCATAATTATATATCTCCTTGTAATTTTACTTTTCTATCCGTGATATAATATCTTTGTAATATTATACCACATTACGTGATAACCTTGTAATGATACTCTTTTATTGGAATGCGCAATGCACCGCGTACTTTCATACTCTGATTCCTGCCTGTACTGATGCTTAGTATATACATGTGAGGATATTTTCGCCCTGCATGTATACGTCACAGTAACATCTCCCTACTTGCAGGATTCGGGCGTTACAATAGGTGAGATCTGAGATGGGTGGTGTGGTCGGCATTGAGTAGTAGTGCAACAGGGCGATAAGGCAGAGGGGGAAGAGCGTGGTCGACGGCGGTAGCGCGGTAGCAGCGATGGCAGCGATGGCGGGGCGTGATAGCGAGGAGGTAGGGAAGGGTAGTGAGTGTGGTAGCACAACATCAAGAGAAAGAGGTGAGGGGAAGGGGGCAGGCGATGACGCAGGTGAAGGAAGGGGCGCAGGCGAGGAAGAAGGTGACAGTGGTCATGGTTGTTGGTGGCGGGGGCTTGTGACGACAGCTGTAGGACCAGCTATAGCAGCAGTGCGCAAGGAAGGAAAGTCTAGGGCATTGGCGTCGTTGAGTTGTGCTGGCGCGGTGGCGACGCACGTAGGGAAGAAAAAAGTTGTGGGGAATAAGACAAGAAGCATGTGAGAGAGAGAGGGGGGGAGAGAGTAGTCAGCTGAGAGGGGGGAAGAAATTAGAGTTAGGGTTTTTTTATTTTGAAAGAAAAAAGGGATTTAATTAGAGTTTTAATCCTAAAACACTTGAGAGCAAATTAATCGCTCGCAATAATTTTTTATCAAAATTCTGCATTTTTTATTCATAGTAGAGGAGCTTTAAATAGGCTTTACAAAACCTGAGTTCCAAAATACTACCGATTGGTTATAAAATAAAAGTAAACTAAAAATAAATCTAAAATCTAAAATAATCGAAAATACATCTTTTGTTCAATCTTTACTCGAACCAAATAGTTGCTGATATTGCGCGCTTCAGTCTCCATTGATACAGGCGTCATGTCTTCATTTTGATGTCTGCATCATTCTCACCGGATGGGAGAGAACTCGACCCCATTAAGTTAGGCGTAAAAGCACTCTCGTAATGCTCCAACGAATCAGGATCAATCCGTTGCAAGTTGAAATCACCTCGAGGGGGTGAATAGGTGACTGGCTAATATAATGATGAATAAATGCAGAATTAAAACTATTTATGCAAGCTAAAAATTCTTAAGCTAAACACACCAAGTATAACACAAGAGTGTAGCAAACAATCCCCAAGCATATAACAATTAAGCACAAGATATATCAAGCATATAAAGAAATAAGTAATGTTAGTATGCAAGATATAAACACAAGTGACAGATGGAGAGAGCAATCACAAACACAGGAGATTTGTTTCGAGGTTCGAGCACCCTTACTATACGTCCCCGCATTCAACACTATGGAGGATTTCTACTAAAAATGATCCCACCGGATCACTCGGTGCCGCAACACCTACAAGGAGTTCACACTAGAACTCTTGGACTCATTAGTTCCCTTACTTGTTCCCACAAGAATAACACACGCAAGCACGCAAGCTTGCCAAGGCCGCACCTCTATACCGAGCTCTCACTAGAACTCGAAACAACGCGAACCCGCAAGTCCGCCTCCTCAAATACAATGAAAGAATACTTTGGTGATCTAAACACTTTGATCACCTAAAATCCTCTCACAACAAAGATCCCTATAGGATTGATATAGCAATGGATAGCTCAAGTGTGTGTGAGAAAAATAAGGATTGATTTGTGGTGAAAAACTCAAGAAAAACTCTTTTTTAAATACTCTTAAAAAACTCTCCTTTAGATATGGAAGTATTGGCACTAAAACAAGTGGAGAAAACCTCTACAATAGATAGGAAAAACTTGCTTTGAAACTCTCCACAAATCTTATCTAAAACAGCCCAAGAAAGTCCCAATTTATAGGCAACCAAAATCTGCCCGTTGGAGGCCAACTTAGCAGTTTACACTGCTGTCGGTCGACCGCCAACGGTCAGATTTTCGACCGTTGGGAAGGTCGGTCGACCGGCCGGTCGACCTCCTTCAGGGCAATGGCCTAGCGGTCAACCGCCCGGTCGACTGAGCCATTTTCAGAGAGCAAAGGTTCTCTGCGGTCGACCGTGCGGTTGACCGCCCCTGGTCGTGCACGTTTTGTGTACGTCGGTTGACCACCAGTCAACCGACCTCTGGCTTAGTCGACCGTGCGTTCGACCGGCAGAAGGCAAAAAACAGTATTTTGGGGATTTAAAAACTTATTATTTTTCCTTTAATAAAATCCCATAAATTCCTTTAATAAAATCGGGACCATCATATAATCGCCGCAACACCTACAAGGAGTTCATACTAGAACTCTTGGACTCACTAGTCCCCTCACTTGTTCCAGCAAGAACAACACACGCAAGCACGTAAGCTTGCCAAGGCCGCACCTCTATACCGAGCTCTCACTAGAGCTTGAAACAACGCGAACCCGCAAGTCCGCCTCCTCAAATACAATGAAAGAACACTTTGGTGATATCAACACTTTGATCCTCTCACAACAAAGATCCTTTAGGATTGATATAGCAATGGATAGCTCAAGTGTGTGTGAGAAAAATAAGGATTGATTTGTGGTGAAAAACTCAAGAAAACTCTTTTTCAAAACACTCTTGAAAAACTCTCCTTTAGATATGGAAGTATTGGCACTAAAACAAGTGGAGAAAACCTCTAAAATAGATAGGAAAAGATTGCTTTGAAACTCTCTAAAAATCTTATCTAAAACAGCCCAAGGAAGCCCCAATTTATAGGCAACCAAATCTGCCCGTTGGAGGCTAACTCAGCAATTTACACTGTTGTCGGTCGACCACCCGATCGATCGCCAACAGTCAGATTTCCTACCGTTGGGAAGGTCGGTCGACCGGCCTGTCGACCGCCTTAGGGCAATGGCCTAGCGGTCGACTGCCCGGTAGACCGGGCCATTTCCAGAGAGCACAGGCTCTCTGGCGGTCGACCGTGCGGTCAACCGGCCCTGGCCGTGCACGTTTTGTGCACGTCGGTCGACCGCCCGGTCGACCGACCTCTGGCTCGGTCGACCGTGCGGTCGACCTGCAGAAGGCCAAAAACAGTATTTTGGGGATTTAAAAACTTGTTATTTTTCCTTTAATAAAATCCCATAAATTCTTTAAAAATCTATAAAAATAAGTTTAGTATTATATTTGATATGCAAACATGTTTGAGTAAAAATCAAAACATGTTACAAACATTTTGTACTATTTTTATAATATGAAAGTTTTGCTTTAAAACAAAATCTGTATTTTCCAAATTAATTTTTTCAAAACTTCTCCAAATATAAAAACAAGATATTTTAAACACTTTTGAAACTTAGTGTGTATGGATATGATCCACTACACATATATGATGAAATATCTATGTTTTTGACAATAAGCACTAAAATGGTTTTGTAAAACACATGTACATTTTGAATTCTAAAAATCAAACCGGTATTTTTCTAGAACTAAAATCTTTTATGAAAACACATATAAATTTTGAGTGTGTGTGTATATGATACTTGAGCAATCCGCTAACTAATCTATCCTTTATATTTTATCTAAAAACAAAATCTTACTAAAAATAAACCTAAACACAAGTCTTCTCTTGAAGGTTTTCACTTGAAAATCTTCTTCTCCTTCTTTGACTTGGTCCAAAACTTGATCCAAAGAGCTAGACTCTACTTGAGTACTTGATGTGGTCTTGATACATAAGCTCTTGAATAACCATGTGCTAACTCCAAAATTTAACTTTAAATCTTTTGTTGAAACTAAACACCTACTAAGATCTTGATCACATATCTGAGACTAATTAAACACAAGATTATTAGTACTATAACTATATGAGTTAATCATCATCAAAACTAGAGCGATGGGCCTTTGGGCCAACACAAGTCACGTCGGTCTAGCCATGTATCCTTAGTTATTACCTTTCTTTTTCAGTGGATCAAGTATCTGCGAGTCCCATCAGATTTGGTAATGATAAACTTATCTTCTATAATAATTATTAACTCCCTCTGTTGCATTAGGATGAGAATCTGAGAGTGGAGTAGTGAGGGCTCTTAGAAATTGGCTCAGAAGAAAGCTTATCAATCATTGGATGCTAAAGTTAAAATCAAGACCCTTGTAATCCACTAAGTCCTCAATATTAAAGTATAATGGCATGCCAAAGTTTTTAGAAAGATTTATAATATAAGTATTGTCATTTATTTATTCAAGATTTTGAAAGGTCTAGCACTACGAGCATGCAACTTTTTAACAGTTCCTGACAGAAACTGTTTCGGACGAATCCGGACCATATATAATCGCCAATATTAAAAGTTTTAAATTTCTTATAGATGTCAACTCACAATTTATAGTGAATGTTGCTCTATAGTTTATGTATGTAAGATGCAAATGAAGGTGTAGACTCAGATACTCTATAATGGGATGGTATCAACAGTAAAGGAGGAAGGCGTTGGCGGCTAGAACATGCAAGGTCATTAGGAGAATAGGAGAAAGTGGTGACAAGTGGTGGCAGGGAAGGTAGAGTCAGCAGCAGGTCCAAGGAAGGGAAAGGGCGGGTTCCTTTCTCCAATTTTTGATCAAGGACTTCACATTGATTAGGTTAATTTCTTTAGTTTTCTTGGGTGTGAGTATGCGTCTACTCAGGCTGTCTAATCTTGAATCTCAAGAGAAGTAACTTAATCTTCTTACCCTTATGTTCAAATTGACATATATTAGATTGATCGTAGATGGTGATATTTTTGTCGAATAACCATAATCTACCTAGGATAATTTAACCCATGTCTATGGTAACCATATCACACCAGAGTTTGTCCTTATAAATATTAAAATCGATCAGGACACGACACTGTTGATTTACTTCTAGGGCTCTAGAGTTGATTCATGATACCTTTTATGGGTGGGGATGGGGTACATCCTTTAATCCAAACTTTTCAGCCACCTTGGACGATAGTGCGTTGATGCAACTTTCACTGACCACATCACCTTATAGTTCTTATCTTCAATCTTGATGAACGTGTGGAAGGGTTATAGTTCTTCTCTAATCGTCCTTTTTTATAGGTCATGAGGAGACACACCTGATGATGGACAAGTGGGTCGACAGTGTTAATCTAAAATAGTTGAGACCAACGTTATCACCTGTGATCTCTTCGTCAATATTAGAATCTTCTTATTTTCCTTGGTAAATGAATTCGTCTGAATCAGATTCTGACTCTGCTACATGTACTCCATTGACGAAGGCATTTTGACAAGATTTAAGCAATCGGCAGTTATATGCCCATAATCTTGGCACTTGTAACATTTGGTTATAGGATTAACTTTGGAGGACTCTTCAATGCCCTTGCCTTTGGTGTCCTTTTCAACACTCTTACCATTGCTATCTGTTTTGGATGTTGACATCTGAGCTTGCAATCTATTTGGGTACTGACTCAAATTAGATTTGGGCGCTTGGGTTTGACCCCTAAAGGTGTAACTAGAGATTGCAGCATCTTGAATCAAGACATAAGTATTTTCAAGTTTGGTGACTCAATGAACCAAAAGTTTCATTTTCAAGTCTTCTCAAGTCCAGCCCAAAATTGAGAAAGGATTTGAGCATTACTTTCTGTGCCTAGGTCATTACAATGAATGAGGAACTCATCTAATTTGGCAACATAGCCCTTGATGGACTTAGTGCCTTCGGTGAGTCATTACCAGTTGTTAAGAAGATGATCATAATAAGATGCTAGCACATATTTATTCTTAAGTTTGTCCTTTATAGCAACCAAATCTCTAAAGGATCCTGACGTCGGGATGCTCTCATTGCTTTTACATTGATTCAGTATTGACTAGCGTGGTCAGTCAGATTCATTGCGACAAACTTGACTTTTCTACCTTCAGAAAGAGGGCACCATGTGGAATATTTGTTTATGTGTCGAAGCCATTCGAGGAAGAGTTGAGGATCTAGAAGACCGTCAAAAGTGAGAACATCCAACTTGATGCTCTTCAAATATTGGTCATAAGGGACTTGCTCGTTTCATCTTTGGTATGATATCAACAGACCACGTTCTTTTTTACGCTCATTGTGGTTTGGATCAGGTTCTTCTTTAAGTTCATTGTGGTTTTCAAGACACGTCTTTATCTTGCTCAGTCTTTCATCGATTGTTGTTAGGGTCTCTAGCTTAGCCTCTATTTTAGAAAACATTACGATAACGTGTTGGGGATCTATAGGGAATTCACTAGACTATCCTAGAAGATACAGTTTACCACTATGGAGGGGCATGCACTAAACAAGACCTATAGTAGACCAAGGAAAGATTCAAGCAGTTCTAACCTAGCCAATGCCTAAAACCTTGAAGGCTTTGATGGGTTTCTGGGGCTCACTGGCTACTATAGGAAGTATATCAAGGGGTATAGCTCCTTTAGCTGCCCCTCTTACTGCTCTCACAAAGAAGCAAGCCTTTCAATGGTCAGAAACAACTCAGAAGGCCTTTGAGAGGCATGAAGGTTGCTCTCACCACCCCTCTCCAGTTCTGGTACTGCCAGATTTTTCTAGATTGAGTGTGATGCCTCCTATACCAGGATTGGGTAATTATGCAACATCACCACCCTATAGCCGATATAAGTCAGGACTTGAAGATACCAGCGAAGGTTTCCTCTGCATATGAAAGAGAGAGAGATGTTGTGTATCTTGTTTGCAACTAAGAAGTGGAGGCAATACCTGTTGGTAGAGAATTCATTATTAGAACAGATCACAAGCCCTTGAAGTACCTATTGGAGCAAAGGCTCTACACAGAGGCCCAACACACTTGGCTACTTAAGCTATGTAATTACAAGTATACAATGGAATATAAAAGGGGAAAGGAGAATGTAGCAGCTGACAGCTTTGTCAAGGAGGGGGGAAGAAGGTGATGCCATAACTGATGTTAGTGATGGTTACTGCTATAGAATCAGATTGGGTGGAGAGACTGATGAGTATTTCCAGAAACTCAATTCACAATGGGAGGCAAGCCAACTTGATCCCAATGTCTATCAGAGGAAAGGAGGCATCTCCTTCTACAAGGGAAGGATTTTGATCAGTCCTACTGACCCCCTCACCCAAATGCTTCTGTCAGAGCACCATGATACACATGCAGGGGGCATTCTGGGTATGAGAAGACCCTACATAAGTTGAAGAGGGTTGTGCATTGGAAGGGGCTGAGGAGCAGTGTGAAGAAATACGTTAGGGAGTGTGACACTTGGCAGAGAAATAAAAATGAGAACACTCCCCCAGCTTGTCTCCTCCAACCTTACCCATTCCAGAACAAGTTTGGGAAGAAATCTCAATGGATTTCATTGAGGGGTTGACCAAGAGTCTGGGAAAAACAACTATATTGGTGGTTGTTGACAGGCTCACCAAGTTTGGGCATTTCATTCCTTTATCTCATCCTTTCACAGCCCAAGCGGTTGCAGCAACCTTCATTGAGTATGTTTACAGATTGTACGGAATGCCCAAAGTTATGGTGTCTGATAGGGATGGATTGTTCACAAGTGGATTTTGGCAAGAATTGTGGAATCTACATGGAACCAAGCAACATTTCAGTACCTCTTTTCACCCCCCAAATTGATGGGCAAACGGAGGTGATCAACATAAGTTTAGAAACTTATTCGAGATGCTTTTGCTCCCACAAACCGACTAATTGGTCCAAGTGGCTGCCTTGGGCCCCATTCTGGTATAACACAAACTGGCACAATTCAACAAGGATCTCCCATATGAAGCTCTCTATGGTAGGCCGCCTCCCAGTGTGGTTACATATATTCCAAAGACAGCACGGTTGCAAACAGTAGAAGATGAGCTTGTAGCTACAGACACCGCCCTTCAAATTTTGAAGGACAAGTTGGTTTTGGCACAAGAGAGAGTGAGGAGAATGGCAGACAAACACAGGGCTGACTGGGTGTTTGAGGAGGGGATTTCTTGTCAGCCTTGTAGGCAAGTTTCTGAGGGGTAAGAAGGCATTATGGCCCCCCTACAAGGTAACGGTTCTGCAACGTGTGGGAGCCGTTGCCTATTAAATAGAGCTATCTAGTGATGCTCGCATCCATCCAGTATTCCACGTCTCTCAACTCAAAAGGAAACTAGGGAGTACTGCCAAGGTCCAACATCAAGCTTCCATTGATGCTATTGAGCAATTACTGGAACCTGAAGCTGTGCTCAACTGCAGAATGGTGAACAAAGGGGGAAAAGCTTTTACAGAGGCTATCATCAAATGAATGAATTTGCCAGAAGAGGAGGCCACATGGGGGAGGGGTAATGGTCTCTAATTAAGCGATTCCCCAGCTTCGACCTCGAGACGAGGTCGAATTTAAGGGCGGAGTCTTGATGCAGCTAAAACCCAGCAACCGCTGTGAAGGGGCAGGGCATGTATCTCGCAGTGGACGCTGGAGAATCAGTCAGTTGTAATCCGGCAGCTAATATTGAATTAAGCATCCAACGACTAATACACAGTGTCTTCAGTTCGTTAGCTGCTAACGGGTTCACGGGTTAAACCGCTCATTCCTTTTGAAACCGAACCGTCTCCAACGGCATATTCCTTTCTTGGGCATAATAATATATATATATATATATATATATATATATATAGAGAGAGAGAGAGAGAGAGAGAGAGAGAGAGAGTTGAATCCTTTCTCTTTTTAGCTTGATTATAATCCCTGTTCTGGATATTGAACTCATTAAAGGAGGAGGAATCAAATCAATTTCTCTTTCCATTATCCACTTCTCTTTGTTTGTGCGTTTTTGGGTTTCCTCTGAGATTTTCAGGTTGAGATGCCGCCTAAGAAACACCGCAACAATCCGGCCATCGCTGCCGCCGTGAATAGTAATTGCTTTTGTATTTTAATTCAAAAATCTTCACTCATTATGGACGAGAGATCAAAATCCATAATCTTTCCGAAGAGAGAGAAAGAAGAGTCAATCTAAGCTTAATTTTGCAAAAATCTTTATTGCTTAGGGAATGGATCCCAAAAAAATAAACCAAATGCCTTATTAGATCTAGTTATCTCGAATAAATATTTTACAAATTTATAACAGATTTGCATATAGAATCCAGGCCATCCAGCACTACGACCTATTTCTAAAAAAAAGAAAAAGAAAAATCTAAAATAGGCAGTAGAGCATCCCTCGGCTCATTTAAAAGGGGGAAAAAAATAATTCACGATAATCCCCTTTCTAATGCCGGGTACGACGAAAGGAACTCGATCAATTCACTTAATTTGGAAAGAAGAGATGAAGAGTTGGTTTTGTTCTAACGAAATTTCAACTGATGTGGCAGGATTGAGAATATTTCTATACCACTACTTTACTCAGTTTATGTGATAGAAAATAAGTATCTTAAAAATATATGAAACAAGAAGACAGAAATATGAATAATGCAACGGAGCTTACTTAATAATGAAATAATATAATAAGGAGTTAAATGCTAGAACCCCGAAATATAGTATCCAAATTAACAGGCAGCAGTAGCAGTCTATCTATGCCTGCACTAACAAAATAAAGAAATCATCGAGGACTCAGGTTAGGGTCGCGGCCTCCTACTAGGGTTCTAATCCCCTTCAATTATCAAAAAAAGAAAAAAAAAAAAAAAGAAGAGGAAAGAACCCAAAAAAAAAAAAAAAAAAAATTCCCTCGAGAGTCGATAACCCATACAACAATACAGTACAGCACGCCAGAACAGGAGCAAGATGGAACTCCAATAGATCTGAAACTCAGATGAACATAATGAACCACACTTGCCACACTGGGATTCCCACGAAGCTAAGCCAGAAACTAACTTGACTAGTTTCACTTTCGGAAACTGGACAACACAGCTCCAAAGTGAACGGCCATCACAGAATAATATTTGCTTTCAGTGAAATTTTGAACATATAATAGCAAATACAATTTGTTTTTTTTTTTTAAACACTAACGACAATTTTAAACTTCAATTCTGGTCAAACTGAACTCCCCTAATTTGCATATATTGCATACAAAACTGTACTGCATAGAATTGCATGGAGGATAGTACCTGAAAAGAAACTATTTCCACAAAATGATTAATGCTTTGACTGTAATGTAAAATTTACATAGTATTGGAAATAATGATACAACTCAAGCGATCGTATTAATGACAAACAATGAAGCCGTTTGCATTCCTCCATAATGATGTCCTTTTGCTTTGCTTTCCTTTTCATTTACTTGATTCATGTATTAATACAAGAATTATGTAGAGCGTACATACTATCAATGATAGGAGGTAACAATGTGCACTGAGGTCAAAACAGCCATCTTACCGCATCATTTCCTTTTTCTCCAACTAAAGTTGCTTTTCAATTGATGAAATTATTCTGTTCCGCTCAAGAAGTAATCCCCAACACTTAGAAATAGATGTTTTCCTGCTTCTATATCAACCACAGGCTGATCCTGGATGCATTTTACTTTCATCTGCAAAGCCCAAAGAAAACACACTTTGTTTGAAAGAAGAGGGAAAAGCACTACCTACGTAATTATCACACGAGATGGAAATAAACTTATATCAGTAATCTAGAAAAGAAAATATCAACAGCTGCACGAACCTTGCCCTTTGCAACTTGAAACTCAGTCTTCAATTTGGAAAGGTCCCTAGCTAGGAAGTACGTTTGTAAACCATCAGCCTGTTTCTTGTTGCCTGAGATAATTTAAGATCATTAATACAAGGCTTGAAGACAAACCAATACAAAATTTGTCATACTTAAGTTAAAGAAGACAAACCAGAATATAAATCAATAATGGCATCCAAAACAAACACCGGAGCAGGCCTTGCAATGCTGATGGAAAAGGAAAGTCCTGATACTCCATGAAACTCCTCGCGACAGAATATAACCTGTGAGATATTTTTACAGAATACGTTAAGGAGAGTGTAATGTTTAATCTAAAGGTAGAACAGTATCCATTCTAAGTGATACATCAGACAATCCAACGAACAGGACAGCGAGCAAAGCAAACAACAGATTAGTCAACATATATATGCACACTGCACCTCTAAGGCCCATTTACGCACCATAACAGTCTTGGCATGCGAGCTTTTAACCCAGTTCTCACAAAAGGAACAAAAATAGCCGATCCCAAAAGTTTAGGATAGAAGGTGTGGTTGCACCAAAGCAAACAAAAACCCATCCAATTGCAGCAATCAACTTTCACTCGTGCCTGCATGTGGGTAAAGTGTTCCTAGTATGTCTCCTTATATTACAATCTAAAGAGGCACCTTAAAACTCTTACATCTCGATTTTTTTTCACGATCCGACTGCACATTATCATTTTCATATTCTAAGATGTACACATATAAAAAATCAAGTGATTTGGAATTCGTTTACTAATTTAATTGATCTCATCGTTCCATTTTGGTCTACTGTTAAAAAAATCCTTAATGTTTGAACCCAAAAAAATAAAGTAAATAACTCCAAATCACGTGATTTTTTATACGTATACATCTTAAATATGAAGATGATAATGTGCGGTTGGATCGTGAAAAAAAATTGAGATGTTGGAGTTTTAATCCGCCTCCTTAGGTTGTAATTTAAGAAGACCTACTAGGAACACTTTACCCTACACACACATACTTGTGTCCTTCCAAAAGGATTTGAGCCCGAATCCCTCTAACTCAAATACAATACTCCGACATTCGAATACAAGATCCACTCCGTTGAAGTTCATCTATATCATTTCAAGTATCTATAAACTAAAAATCAAGTGTTTTGAATACTTTTTACCCATCCATCAAGCGACGCAAAATTGACGACCGAAAGTAGTGAGTTGGTTAGATCTATGTCTTTAGACATACAAATTCTCGATCTGGTCATTTGATTATGATCTAAACATTTAAAACCCCCCTATAAATCAATTTTTTTAGGTTTCAAATGTTTTACAATGTTAAACTAACTAACTCACTATTTAGGCTGTCCGTTTTTTTTCCCACTTTTTGCATGGGTAAAATTTTTTCAAAACACTTAATTTTTGATTTATAGATACTTGAAATATATAGATCAACTCCAACGAAGTGGATCTTGTATTCGAATGTCGGAGGGTTGTAGGGAAAAAAACGGACAGCCTAAATAGCAAGTTGGTTAGTTAACGATATAGAACATTTGAAACCTAACAAAAATTGGTTTGTAGGGGTTTTAAATGTTTAGATCATAATAAAATGGCCCGACAGAGAATTTGTATGTCTAAAAACATAGAACTAACCAACTCACTACTTTCGGTCGTCCATTTTGCGTTGCTTGATGGATGGGCTTCAAGTATTTATAGACCAAAAATCAAGTGTTTTGAGCCCATCCATCAAGCGGCGCAAAATGGACGACTGAAAGTAGTAAGTTGGTTAGATCTATATCTTTAGACATACAAATTCTCTGTTCGGCGATTTGATTATGATCTAAACATTTAAAATCCCCTACAAATCAATTTTTGTTAGGTTACAGATATTCTACACCGTTAAACTAACCAACTTATTATTTAGGCCGTCCGTTTTTCCCTACTTGATGCATGGGCAAAAAGTATTCAAAATACTTGATTTTTGGTTTATAAATACTTGAAATAATATAGATCAACTTCAACGGAGTGGATCTTATATTCGAATGTCGAATGTTGGTATTTGAGTGGAAAGGATTCGGCCTCAAATCCTTTTGGAAGGATACAAGTGTGTGTAGGGGGATAGACTTTTGGTACATGCGGACGGATTAGACATGAATCCTTCCTGCTCAAACTCAATCTAACAACATTCAAATAAAAGATCCACTCCGTCTAAGTTCATCTACATTGTTTAAAGTATAACTAAAAATTAAAATCAAGTGTTTTGAATACTTTTTGCCCATCCATCAAGTAGGCGCAAAATGGACGGCTTACTTAGATCTATAATTTTAGACATAAATTCTCGATCCCGACCATCTGAACATGACCTAAACATTTAAAAAACCCCACATACCAATTTTTGTTAGGTTTCAAATATTATACACTGTTAAACTAGCCAACTCAATATTTCAGCCGTTCATTTTGCACCTACTTGATGGATGGAAAAAAAGTATTCAAAACACTTTATTTTTGTTTTTTAGTTTAAACAATATAGATCAACTTCAACGGAGTGGATCTTGTTTTGAATGTCAGGGGATTGAGTTTGAGTGGGAAGGATTCATGCTCAAATCCTTCAACATGTACCCAAGTCTATCCTATATATATATATATATATATATATATATATATATATAATAATATAATATAATAAAATAATAATTAATGTAGATCAACTTCAACAAAATGGATATTACATTCGGATGTCGTAGGGTTGTATTTGAGTGGGAAGGATTCGGCCTCGAACCCTTTCGGAATGACACACTTCCAAAAGGATTCGAGGCTGAATCATTCTCACTCAAATACAACACTACGACATTCGAATGCAAGATCCATTCTGTTGAAGTTGATCTATATTATTTCAAGTATCTATAATCAAAAATCAAGTATTTTATATATTTTTTCCCATGCATCAACTAGGACGAACAACTTAAATAATGAGTTGGTTAGTTTAATGACGACATAGAAAATTGAAACCTAATAAAAAAATTAGTTTGTAGGGTGGTTTTAAATGTTTAGATCATGATCAAATGGCTGAAACAAGAATTTGTATCTCTAAAGAGATCTAACCAGCTCACTACTTTCAGCCGTCCCTTTTGCGCCGCTTGATGGATAGGCAAAAAGTATTCAAAACACTTGATTTTTATTTTTAGTTACTTTAAATAATATATAGATCAACTTCAACAGAGTGGATCTTGCATTTGAATGTCGGATGTTGGTATTTGAGTGGGAAGGCTTCGGGCTCGAATCTTTCTGGAATGACACAAGTCAATCTCTCTCTCTCTCTCTCTCTCTCTATATATATATATATATATATATATATATATATATATATATATATATATATATATATATCAAGTATCTAAATATCAGATATCGGGATCATATCGGATGTGGTTTTTTTCATATCGGATATCAGATATCGGGGGAGATATCGGGCTACGCGCGTATATCGGGCGTTCATATTGGACGCTATATATAATGAGATATTGATAACTAAAAGTTGGTTTAATATCATAGATATCATTACCAAATAAAAAAGGTGTAATATGCATGCAAAGACGATAACAAAATTATATTTGCACGTAATCGTGCAATAAATAAATTATTTCACATCAGGCGATATCTCGGGCGATTTATTGTCTGATATCGGGTGATTTATCAGCCGATATTTCAAATATCGGCGCGCTTTTTACGATATGGGCGAACAATTTTCTCATATCGTATCGGCAACAGGCAAAAAATGAGATATCAGCCGATATCTCGGCTGATATTTAAAACAGGGATATAGAGAGAGACTTGTGTAGTTCCAAAAGAATTCAAGCTCGAATTCTTCTCACTCAAATACATCATCCGAATACAAGATCCGTTCCGTTAAAGTTGATCTATATTATTTCAAGTATCTATAAATAAAAAATCAAGTACTTTTGCCCATGCATCAAGTAGAGAAAAAACAGACGGCCTAAATAATGAGTTTTAACAGTGTAGAATATTTGAAACGTAACAAAAATTAGTTTGCAGGCGTTTTTAAATGTTTAGATCATGATCAAATGTTTGGATTGAGAATTTATATATCTAAAGACATAGATCTAACCAACTCGCTATTTTAAGCCGTCCATTTTGCGTCGCTTGATGGATGGAAAAAAAATATTCAAAACACTTGATTTTTAGTTACTTTAAATATATAGATCAACTTCAACGGAGTGAATTTTGTTTTTGAATGTCGGATGTTGGTATTTGAGTGTGAAGGATTCATGCTCGAATCCTTCCGGGCTACAAAAGTCTCTCTCTCTCTATCTATATATATATATATATAATATATATATAAAGAGAGACTTGACTACTTCCGGAAGGATTTGAGCCTTCCCCACTCAAATACAAGATACACTTCGTTGAAGTTGATAAACATTTTTTAAAGTAACTAAAAACAAAAAAAAATCAAATATTTTAAAATTTTCTTGTCCATGTATCAAGTAAGCACAAAATAGACGAGCGAAAGTAGCATAGTACTTAGATCAATAACCTTAGACATACAAATTCTTAATCCGACCAATTGATTATGATCTTAAACATTTAAAAAACTCACATACCAACTTTTTGTTAGGTATCAAATATTCTACAACGTTAAACAAACCAACTTACTTTTGATCGTTCATTTTGCACCTACTTATGAATAATCAAAAAGTATTCAAAACACTTAAATTTTTATTTTTAAGCACTTTTAACAATATATGTAAACTCCAACGGAGTGAATCTTCAATTTAAATGGCCCAGCATTGAATTTGAATGGAAAGGATTCATCTCTATTTCCTTCCCAAGGGACTCAAGTTGATGTGAAACGTGTATGCGTGCAAGACAAAAATCATTGATGTGACTAATATTTATGTTCCACCAAAATTACGATCGTGGGTAGGAAAATAGCTAAAACTTGTAATGAGAAATATGAAATTAAATAAAAATTGCAGGCGCAGGTTGTACAATTATGATCTCAAATAAATCAATGTAAATACTCAAATAAATCAATGCAGATACTAAGCTACAGGGCACATTATACATGCAATATCAATTACCAGTAATTGCAGGGATAACAGATTCACACAATCTGATTAGTATTTGTGGCAACAGATAAATTGATAAAATACTAGAGAACTATTATCAAAAGTCACAAATAAAGACCGTGTCCTGAAAAACATACCTACTGAGCAGTGTCCTACTGGTGGTTATTGGATGCATAACTTTAGTCTCCACGATTCCTACGCCTTGAGAACAGCTCGAATCAGACTCTGGATGACCGAGAAACAACTCAAAAACCAATCTGGATATGCTACCAGGTCTTCCTGCAAGCGGCTTTGAACCGTTCTACATATCCGGGTTTGGATCTGTGGCGGGGTCGGGCACGGAGCAAAACGAGTCTGGTACTGTTAGCAATTGGATCACGATCCCGTAGCAAACGAATCGGGTTGCTCTTCTTTAAAGTGGATTGGGTCAGATTCACTTTAAACCCGAATTGATTCTAAATCGACAGCAGTGACAATCGAAGGAGAAGAGGAAAGCTGCAACAACAAGAGAAGAGGGTGAGGAAGGCGTGACAACCATGAAGAAAAGGAGATGGTGACTGGTAGTGCGCGGGTGGGTGGCGGCAAGGCTGGATGGAGGATGTGTTGGCGGCTGCAAATGGGATTGTTGGGAAGGCGGCAAGTGATGTACAGAGTGGCGGAGGCAACAGAGGGAGAGGGAGGGGTGGAGGCAGCGGGTTGGCCGTGGGTATAACACAGGGCAAGGTGGCGGCGAAAGAAGGTGGTGTCGACGGTGGCGCTGCAAAAAGGGGGGGAGGAGAACACAAGTGTGTTGAGAGGGAGAAAGGTGACGCTAGGGTTTGATGAGAGAAGAAGAGGGGGAGAAGGCATAGTTGCGCTGGTGGCGGCGCACATGGGGGGGGAGAAAGTACGTCACTTGGAGCGAGGGAACGAGGTCGGCAAGGAGGAAGAAAGCGAGAGAAAATGGGATTAGGATTAGGGTTTAATTAAAAGAGATAAATAGGAATTTAATCCTAAAACACAATTAATCACTCACAAATTTTTATCTAAATTCAACATTAACTTTATTCATAGCAGAGGACCCTTTAAATATACTATACACAACTTGAGTTCCACATTACAATTGATGTGGTACTAAAATGAAAGTAAATTAAAAATAAATCAGAAAATCTAAAATAACCAAAAATACAAGAAAATGTACATCTTTTGTTCAATTTTCACTCGAACCAAATAGATGCTGATGCGCGCTTCCGTCTCCATTGATACACGTGTCATGTCTTCATTTTGACGTCCGCATCAGTCTCCCTAGCTGGGAGAGAACTCGACCCCCTCAAGTTAAGTGTAAAAGCGCTCCTGTAATGCTCTAACGCATCGGGATCAATCCTCTGCAAGTCACCTCGGTCTAGCCATGTATCCTCAGTCAGTAATTTTTCTTTCTAGCGGATCAAGTACCTGCGAGTCTCACCAGATTTGGTGGCGATAATCTCATCCTTTATAATTTTATCAACTTTCACTACCGTATTATGATAAGTATCAGAGAGTGGGGATAGTGAGGGGCTCTCAGAAAATGACTCAGGAAAAGGCTTATCAACCAGTGGGTTCCTAGAGTTAAAATGAAGACCCTTATAATCCACTAAGTCCTCAACATTGAAAATATAACTCATGTCAAAACTTTTAGAAAGATCTATAACACAAGTATTGTTATTTAATTTATTCAAGATCTTAAAAGGTCAATCACTACAGGCATGCAACTTCTTAACAGTTCTTGGGAGAAACTGTTTTGGACAAATCCGATCCATCACATATTACCAATATTAAAAGTTTTAAATTTTTTCTTAATGTCACCTCACAATTTATATTAATGTTGCTCTGATCAATTTCATCACTATCTCTGTGTAGTTTGTGCATATGTGATGTAAATGCATATGCAGACTTCGATACTCTATAATGGGATGGTGTCGTCAGTAGAAGAGAAAGGGTTGGCGATCAGAACAATCCACGACATTAGAGAAAAATGAGAGAGCAACAACAAAGGTTGGAGGGAATGCTGGAGTCGACAGCAGAGCCAGAGAAGGGAAAGGGTGGGCTCTTTTCTTCAGTTTTTTGATCAAGAACTTTCACACTAATTAAGCTGATTCCTTTAGCTTTCTTGGGTACCGTAGGCGTCTGATTGGGCTGTTAATTTTGGGTCTCAAGAGAAATAACTTAATCTTTTTACTCTTATGTTCAAATTGACACATAATAGATCGACCGTATATGGTGACATTTTTTGTCGTACAATATGGTCTATCTAGGATAATTTGACCCACATCTATTATAACCACCACACCAGATATCATCCTCGTAAAAATTAAAAGGGACAAGACACCATTGATTTACTTAAAGGATCGTGGAGTTAATCTATGACACGTTGTACAGGTTGGGATGTGGTACAACCTGTAATCCAAGTTTTTCAATCACCTTGGACGATATTGCGTTGATGCAACTTCAAATGTCAACAATCACCTTACAGTTCTTATCTTCAATCTTGGTGAACATGTGGAAGGTTGCAATTCTTTTCCAATGGTTCTTTTTGTTTGTTGTGGAGAGACACCTGATGATGGACAAATGGGTCGATGGTGTTGGCCTATTGCAGTTCAGACAAACGTCATCACCCGTGATCTCTTCATCAATGTCAGAATCTTCTTCTTTTCCTTGATAAATGAATTCGTCTGAATCCGATTTTGACTCTGCTACATGTACTCCATTAACGAAGGCGATTTTGACTAGATTTGAGCAGTTGGCAGCTATATGCCCATAACTTTGGCACTTTTAGCATTTAGTTATGAGACCAACTTTGGAGGATTCCTTCTAAATGCCCTTGCCTTTGTCCTTTTCAACACTTTTACTATTGGTATCTATTTTGGATGTTGACATATGAGCTTGAAATCGGTTTGGGTACTGACTCGAATTAGATTTGGGCACTTGAGTGACTCCTAAAGGTGTAAACTTAGCAGCATTTAAGTCTTAAAACAAGGCATAAGCCTTTTCAAACTCTCTGACTCCACAGCCAAAAGTTCAGCTCTCAGATCTTCTCTAAGTCCAGCTCTAAATCGGGAAAAAAATTTGACATTACTTTCTGTACCTAGGACATTACAATGAATGAGGAACTTATCAAATTGGGCAACATAGTCCTTGGCGGATTTAGTGCCATTGCAAGTTGTTAAGAAGACGATCGTAGTAAGATGTTAGCACATATTTATCCTTAAGCTTGTCCTTCATAGCAGACTAAATCTCTATAGGATCCTGAAGTATCGAGATTCTACATTGGTTCAGTATTGGCTACCTTGGCTAACTTCTCTCACTTCAGAAAGAGGGTATCATGTGAAATATTTGTCCATATGTCAAAGCCATTATAGGAAGAGTTGAGGATCAAGACGACCGTCGGAAGTGAGAACATCCAACCTGATGCTCTTCAAATATTGGTCATCAAGGTCTTGCTTATTTCACCTCTGGTATGATAACAATAGACCACATCCTTTATCACCCTTATTGCAATTTGGATCAGGTTCTTTATGTTCATTACAATTTTCAAGACGCATCTCTACCCTGCTCAGTCTGTCATCGATCGTTGTTAGGGTCTCTAGGTTAGCTTGTATGTTGGCAAGCATGGCGACAACTTCTTGGGGATCCATAGGGAATTCGCTATACTCTCCTAGAAGATACGGTTTACCACCACAGAGGGATATGCACTAAACAAGACCTAACTAGATGCTGAAATGCCTATATGCTATTTTTCCTTTTTTCTTTTTTTTGTTTTGAAATAAATCTAAAACCTAAATGCAAGAAAGCAAATATAAGTGTCTAAGTGATGCAAATCCTATCCTAACCGTGCTCTGATACTAAATTAATGTGATGGTGCATGCTTTCGTCTCCATTGATACACTTGACATGCCTTCGTTTGATGTCCGTACCACAAGTGTGTGTATCAAAATTTTAAATAGCTCATATTCCAGCTTTGTTAAGATTGGACAAGTTACATTTGGATCCACAAACAATTAGTTTGTTTTAATTAATGATGTCCCCCCAAAAAATTCAAGACAACAGATGGAGTGTTGTTTCACTACTTACAGCATAACCTGGAGCCATAGTATGTGGAAGCAAAGGAGATCCTAGAGCGTCCCTGATATATTGCTCCTGACCACATAACTAGGAAGGTAAGAAACAACTTGTTTACATGGTAGGCATAAGCCATTGAAAATATACCTGTGACTTAACAACACGCTCCAAAGTATGATCATTATCCAAAGGTTCATAGTAAACCTCAACGATGTCCGTAGGTTCTAGGCCGGCTTTCTTGCGCAATTTCTGGATTCTGTTGATGACCTAAAGTAAGGTTACCCCAGCATCAGAACTTTGTAATCATCAATAACTTATAATAGCACAAACTGAAACATGAAAACCTTAACATGTACTACATACGATAAATATAAAAAAAAAAGCAATAAATATATCACGCAATAGTCTAGATTGGCTGCATTAACACCTTGCAAGCCATGTCACTTGCCATTTGCACATAAATAGACATGGAAATACTGACATGGGCACGACACATGGACACACGACAGATTTTGAAACTACATAGAGAATAAAGTATCATGGCCGGCACATGTGTCCAACACGACATGGCACCATATTTGAAGTGTCCATGCTACCTAGAGACAACCATCATGATGTTTTTAACCGATTGTTTTTAGCCATCAATTTTAAGACATTAGATGTGCAGGGAGGGAAACTCGAAATTGATTCATCACTCTAAATGTTAATCAAAATGAACATAGTAGGATTTGCAATTTAATAGTCTTTTAACATATTTGAA